>VYZM01021232.1:0-56138 GCA_013398915.1 Dromas ardeola | reverse complement strand
AGGGAGGGAGGGAGGGAGGAAGGAAGGAAGGAAGGAAGGAAGGAAGGAAGGAAGGAAGGAGAGAGAAAAAGAAAGAGAGAGAAAGAAAGAGTACCTGTACACTGTCTCATAAAGACAATTGCAAGGAAATAGCTACAAATGTGAATGTGGAAAATTACTGCAGAAGGGAACTTGTATTTAGTTTTTATTAATAGAAGAAAAAATTCTATTATATTCTTTTTGTTAGATTTTATGAATGATTTAAGAGGGATCATCAAGATAAAAAACGGAAAATGAACTCTAAGTGTTATTTGAAAAATAAACACCTTATTGGCAAACAAGGCAATTAGGCATCCGGTTTGCACCACTGTTTTGTGAAATCAAAATTCCTTTTGATTACAGTGGGAGCCAATAGGATGGAGGGAAATAAATTAGGGATTATGAAGCCCTTCAAAAAGTCAGGAAAGATCTTGGTCCTACAGGTTAATTGTAGCTTTGCCATTGATGCACAGCAAACAGGTAATACTCTACTTGGTCTGTTCAGATAGCTTAATACACAGTTATAAAAGAATAACCTCCATATACAGACACTAGCTATGTACCATAAGAGGACACAATATTAATTACCTACAGCACAGAGACTGATTTGAGAATGTGAGTCTGTATCAGTATTAAGAAAAAGAGTTTATTCAAATACATAAGTATAAGATAGACTAACAGACTCTGTCTAAAATATGCTAGTGTTCACTAGTTTGGTCTTAATTGCTTTGAGCAAGGAAATTTGACTCTGAAAAAACAAAGTTTCTGTTTTGTTCTCATCTGGGCTAGGTCAGATTTGCCTCACGGAGAATCTGCACCAAGAGTCACACTGGTGAAACCAAGGGTAGGGACACTGCTTCCCCTGCAAAGGTGCAGCTGGCAGTCAAGGGTGGACAAAGGGGGAAGAAGGAATATTTTAAGCCAATATAATCACTGAACATCATCGTTGAATACTTGGTATTGTAACACCAGGCCCTAGATATTCTATACTGTGCTAAGAGTTTGATATTAAACAACTAATAGGTTGTACATATTTAGAAACTGAATTTTCTCCGTTTAAAACATAGGTTAAGAATTAACTCATAGCTCTTATGACAAACTTGCAACATAAAGACATGCCCGGTTAATTTCAGATCAATTAGAATCGTACCACTGTAAATAGAACTAGTCTGTAAAAATCTTCAGTTAAAAATGTTTAGATTCTCATTTTAAAAAGCACTTAATGGAAGCAAAATTTAAAAAGCATCCATTTCTTGTTGGTATGAAATGGAGTCATCCTTCCGCTCATAGGCATCCCCTCTGTCCAAGTGCCTTCCTAGACACAGGGATCATTTGTACAGCATATAAAAACCCAGTGTCTTCCTAGTTTTAACCATGTGTTAGTTAAGCTCTGAGAAAAATGAAGAATTATTCCCCTATGAGGTGCTTATTGTCACAGCGTCTGGATATTTTATGAGCATGACTGAATTTATCTTCCAGCATCTACCAATGTAAGGCATAATGCTGTTCCTGTTTTAAAAATAGGAATAACCAAGAGTGGCTGAGTACCTAATAGGAGGCGACTTGGACCTGATTTTTTGGAGTACTTAACATTTTATAGCATGGTATAGTTTCACACACAGTTCCTATTGACTCAGCTGCCTTTCTGAGAGCTCAGCACTTCTAAAAGCCAGACCTCAGGTATCTTGAGCTGTGTGCTCGAATCTGAGGAAAACACAGCCAGTAACCACCTGTGAAAGTGTGGGTGTGGAATTTGCCCGCTATTGCCAACAGCGCACTAACAGGGCAAGGGACTGAATTCAATTCACCAAAGTGGTAATTTGCTCTCTAACGCACAAGATTTTCCATCATCTTTTTAAATATCTGTCTTACCTTTGGCTTTATCAAGTCATGGGCAGGAATATTTTGTCATAGATGACTTGCAAACATTGATGGTCACTTTTGATAAAGACCATAAAATCAATATAATTTTTCTGTGTGGTATAAGATAGATACAACACATTCTGCAAGATGGTGAGAGCTTTTTGCAAGATACCAGGCATGTTCACTTGCTACTGAGCCTGGCTTGTTGACTACAGCCTCAGTTGTGCTGATGGCAACTTCACAATTTTATATTAAAATCCCTGCATTTGACTTGCCCCGAGATTAAAGGAAGACATCTGGAAAGCACAAGGCAAAAATAAAAATAAGAAGTAGAATTGTCTGACGTTTCCTCTGTAACACACCATTATATTTTAATAACATGGGAAGTCAGCCTTTGTTAAAATACTTCTCAAAATAATGGCACGAAGCTGAGAAGCAGAGGTAAAAGACAAGTTCTAGGCCTGAAAACAGAGGTGACGTACACAGTATCCTACACCTAAGCCCAAGGAAACCAGTCAAAAAAAGTACCATAAATTCAATAGCTACATTCAAAATATTTATATGGGGCTTTTTTTTTTTTGAAAAACAAACACACACACATGTACAAACAGATATTAGGAGAGAGATTACAGTTTGTGTTCCTACTTCCTTCTTTTTAAAAGTTTTAATTTTATTTTACAGTATTGTATCAATAAAATAGCATTATTTCTGTCATCCTTATCATTCAGACATCAAATTATTACCTCATAAAGCCATCACACTTATATTGTCATACAATGTTTTTCAAAATCGTTTTTCATTTATTAGAGCCGACAATTCCTGTATATAACCTTGTCCAAATAAACCTAATACTCACTTTAAAAACACTCTGACTAAAGCCTGTATTTTCCCCCATGGTGTAAAATCTCCGACATTAGCAGTACACTCACAAAGCTGTCCTAAGACTTCAGGTCTCTACCGCCAGTAAAAACCGATCTGCCCAAGACAAGAAGCAACAGCTTTCTGTTGTGATTGCTTCGATGCCTGTTTGCATCGCTCCAGAATTTAGCATACCCACGGCCGATATTGTTTCTGCTGCTTCCCAGCTCAAAAAGCACTTTGTCCCCACCAAAGAGTTACTGACTTAATCCGCTGCCTGCAAAAATGCAGATACTGCAAGGTCACGGCACAGTGCGCTCACGGAGCTGGCTGCAGAGCAACCTGCTCCCACATCGGGGAAGAGTGGGAACGCTGCTTGCGGTGACAGCCCACACTTAGATGGGCTTAGCCAATTGTGAAACCACAGAGTAAGTCTCCCTTTCTTCACTCCTAGCTAGGCCAGCCCAAAGCACAAAACCCCAAACCTTTACTAACGATACATTATGGCTGGGAATTGAAAGCCTGCACAGAAGAAGTGTGTGTGTAGACAGATGCTGGCATGTTCTCACCTAGGAACTTCACACAAGCCACTGAGGAAAAGTGTAGCTGCCTTCTCGTAGCTATTCCTGCCAGCAGAAAAGCTTCTTCTTTTCATTCAGAATGAATCATCATACGTGAGTTTACTTACAATAGAAAATGCAGAAAATATTTGTAAAAGTTGAAATAGTTTAAAAAGTTCAACCTAAAAATGCTATGGGCATAAAAGTGAAACATTTCAGCATTTCTGACTGCTTTTGCAAGCATGCAGCTCAGCATTTTGTTTTCTTTTTTAGTTGCATTTGGAACGGGATCCAGTTTTTTAAACCTCAAAAATTACTGCAAGATAAGAGAAAGGGAAGAAGAAATGGTTTCGTACCCAGCTCAAGTCAGCCCCTTTCCGGACTGCGCTCGCTCTCCTCTGCCTGGATTTGTGCAGTCAACATGGGAGCAAAGCCATACAGAGGTTGGCGGTCTCGGCAGGATTCACCAAATCATTGCCATGGCATGCACGGTCACCGGCCGTCCCCTCGCACGTGCGAGGTGAGAGTCCTCTGGTGAGAGTCCAGCTCTCCTACAGTCTGCTATGATCGCTCGTCATGGAAGGAAAGATCCTTCCTATATGAGCTCTGACGTGAAGAATTTATATAACTTTATAACTGTCACTTCCTTTAGTCTCATTACAGCCCGGGAAATTGCATAGGACTATGAACATTTCTCAGAAAGGAAAATTAAGTTATTTAGTTTTGGCATGCCAAAAAATTATAGCAATAGCCAGTGATGAAACCCAAAATTCCCTGCTCCAAAAAATTAACTCATGCCCCACTCATGCTGCTTCCCTCCTTTAGCCAGTTCTTTTCTACTTTCTTTAACATATAAATTATGGCAATTATTATATAACCGAAAACATATAATCCACTGTCCACCTGCATGTATGTCTCCCTTCTGTTATTGACCCTCGTAAATAATTTTATTATTAACACTACTGTAGCATTTCCAGTTAATCCAGAGCTTTATACCTACCTAAATCTACTAAGTCTATGCTGAAGTTCTCCCACGTCCATGACAGCACTGCTCAAATAACACTAAATGTAAGAGCTATGAACTCTTCTTCATTCTCTCCTGGGTCATTATTTCATCTGTCTGGCTGAGTACTGGCAACGAGAACACGACAAAGATAAGAAGAACTGAAGTTGTGAAAACCACCTTATGACAAATTCCATGTCACTGGGAAATGCTTACACTCTCATCAAGAAGAAAATTTTGGGTATTTATAACATTGAACATACTACGGTGCATGGAGACAACAACCATAGGTGCTGCTATATATGTAACCTAACTAATACAAAAATACTTGTTATTTACACAGCAGTAAAATCAATCAGACTCTTCCCTGAGGTGATATTTAAGAGGTAAACTTGTAAAGCCATTTATGTAACCATACAATTGCTTTTTAAGAAACCTGAGGACTTCTACTTTGCTAAAAGCTTTGCAAGCAGCCTTTTTGTTTTCAAACATTTGGCTCCTCCTTATACAAAAGCAAATCCTTTCTGCCAGCAACAGCAAAGAAGAGCACCCCAGGTCACAGTGATGGCAGGCACCAGCCTGTGGAGATGGCAAGATGCCGCCTGCCCTCACTGGTGACAGTTCTCAAATCCCCCTGCTACAGTGGATGCTCAGTACCTTCTGGGTCAGCTCTGTCCCACAGGGTACCCCATGTCTCATTCTCACCCATTCTTTCCAAATTCTTAATCTATTCTGTGAATAAAATACTTATTCCGCAGTGCCTTAGATGATGTGTGGATAATACTTTTGTGAACAGCTGAGCAGTCTAAACTAAAATCTTTTGAACTATAAAATCAGAAAAAAAATACATTAAGGCTGCTTTTAAGTATAATTTGAAATATCTTGAAGTAACACTATGGATCTTCTGTGCACATAGTTGAGAGGAAAAGGGAGTTTTCTCTTCAGACACAAAAGAGAGACAGAAGTGTTTGCTTACAACATTACACGGCCTTGTTGGTGCCCAATTTGTTAGCCTTGTGCCACAGGACACTTGACAACATAATGATATAAAATTATGTAAAATGTAAAGGAAAGCAAACACCTATTTTGAAGAAATACCCACTTAGCACTCAGTTCAAGTGCCTGCATCCCCGAGCTCTGCAATAACAAATTATTTCAGAACAAAGTATACATTCTGCTGGAATGGTAGAAGGGCCATGATATATATTTCTATCACATTACATTCCTACCACCATGAATCTTAATCTTCACATTAAAGTCACAAGGGCTACTATTGTTCATATCCTTTCCATTTTCATCCCCCATCTGAATACACTCTTCCATTTGAAAAAATAATAAAAAAAGGCCTTGACACATGCCTGGATACAGCGAATTTAAAAGAAAGAAGTTCGGTTGCTATTCCTTCCAGTGGTGAAACAGGAATTGCTTTTGTAGGAGCCTGGGTCTAACAGAGTGAGACTAAACATTTATAAAATCAAGTAGGGATTGAAATATAGCATTGTGGTTACTAACATTTTGCAGCAGCATATCAAGTTTCACGTTTCATCAGCTGAATAGAGTCTGTGTGCTGGGCTATTGTGGTTCAGTAGCTGACAGCAGTCAAGTAAGTGCTGCTCTCTTCCTGGCTTAATCATTTCTATTACACTCAGTGTCAAAACAATAATGTCAGTGAAATGGGCTTGCTGACATTATAGATTAGAATTGAGTGATTCTGAATGTCCTGTGACTGAATTGCATTTTATTTCTAGAAAATTACATATTACAATTGCAAATTAAAGAGCTTAGATCTCAACAGGCTGTATCAACAAATATGGAGCTGTGGACTCCAAGCTGCCGGGGAGATGATCCGTCATGAAATTCATGAGGTTTAATGTATATTAACAAGAGAACAACTGCCTAAATATTCAGCCATGTGTTTGGAGAGGATCTGAAGAACAATCAGTTTTGTTAGGAGGGATTAATTCAGCTGCACAAGAGGTGAGAATCCCTGGGGTAATCTCAGAGATTTAAAGGATGTCCCAGAAAAAGAAAAAAAAAGATTTCCCAATTTTCTTTCTTCCATCTGCCAACCACCACAATTTATGAAGACGCATCTCCTGACATTCACTTGAGGAACACATTCAGTTTAGAGAGCAGCCACGGTAGCGGGCTGCAGAATTTCTGAGTGAATGACAGCTACCAAATTACAAGAAATATCATTTAATGACCAGGATTAATGACCATTTAATCATCAGGACGCTTACTGAGAAAGAGCAGGGCATTTCTGTCATCTGCCCTTTAGATGGCACGGAGAGCAACTGTGTCCCGTAGCACTCTTCTATGCTAGTCTTATAACAACCAAGTTTAAAACACATTTTCCAGAATATGAAAAGCTTTGAAATACAGGAGATATATTTCTTCTCTATGTTTTCCTAGAAAATCAGCAAATAAGAAATTACTCTGGAATTTGTAAAAATAATCTGAGGTTGCTCACAAACAACAAGTAAGACCAAGTTTAGTGAAACTGCAGCAGTCAGTTGCCTTCTAGGGAGAATAACCCAATCCAAAATTTTGTCATTTTTCAAAGAAAAAGGGCTGCTGCCAAAAGCTGGCATTTATTTCTTTTAAAACAAGAGGAGAACTAGAAGGCCTACATCAGGCACTCATGTCTAAACAGCTGTTCATTCCTTTTACGAAAGAAAATCTGCAACAGCAGATCTGTAAATCAGAGAAAGGCAGCGTTGATATGATTGCTGGAAGAATCATTGGCTCTTTGATCACAGGCTAAACTGGGTGTCCATGAAGGAACGACTTTGCACGTCATGTTCTCACACGGCTTCTTCAAGCTTTGAATCCAGGTGGGCAGAGATAAGGGTAAGATGAAGATTTTCTATTCCTTCCCCTCTGGCAGAAGATGTGAATACGTGCTAGGGAATAAGTGAAGTCTTAGCATCTTTTTTTTTTCTTTTCGTTTTTTTCCTTGTGGTAGTTCAAGCGTTTTCTTCTTTTATATCTTCTCCTTCTCTTCTGTATCTTTTACTACTCTTCTGTCTACCTTCACCCCTGCCCCAGTTGTAGTTCCTTCCTAACTAAGTTTTCTTGTTTTCTCTTTTCTCTTCTAAAGCTGAACAAAAATATAAATAAGTGCAAATGTATACAAAACACAGATAGAGATAACGTTACCTACTTGAGATTTTTTAATCAGAGCAATGGGTCACTTTTCTTCCTTCAATACCTGTAACCTCCCAAAAATATCCTTTGCGAACATGTGCTGCTTCTCAGATGATGAAAGAAGGAATTTTCCAGTTATACCAATTCTCTCATTCTTCACTGCTTTTTTTCTTTTCCTTTAGTAATCATTCCTTAACTGTGCAGTCACAGAAGAGGAATTCCCACTGTCTGGTATTCTATGAGCCAACGCAAGATAAATATTAGATGGGTTTGCATTTTTGTTTTTGTATATATTCTTCTGAATGAACAAATACATTCATCTGGCCTGAGTTGAAATTTATTCACAGCCTGCAAAAGTTTGCATGAATTCAAAATATCATCTGCAAGAGCTGTCATACAAGGACAAAACGTAAACATATTATTCATACATGAGAGTACTTATTTCCAGAATACAAAGTAATAGGCTATCACTTTCAAGGCTCTCTGGAAGTTGGTTTAATTTATCACCAGAAATAATGGTACCAAGCAAATAGTGAACAGCAGACCCTCAAAATAAACACTAAAGAGAAGTTCACAAATAAGGAAAAATAAGTAGAAAACATTTGATCTTAATACTTTTTGTAAATTACTAAAAATATTCACAAGATACCAATATGCCAGCGTCTTGTAAGTAATGTGGAAAACAGGGAAGAGATTATGTTTGTGGAATAAATCAGTCATCTTCAATATCATGATTGTAACATCTATGAAGAACAATGAACGAGAGCTGGGGAAAAGAGTAAGACTCCATGCATTAATATAATTAATCATATTACAAAATTAATATCAAAAACAAGCCATCTGTGCCACATGATGGAACTTAAATAAGTTTACACTTAATTCTCTGCATTAAGCCTCAGAAGGCATGAGTTAGGCAGCAAAAACCATGCAGTTACTTTTAAAAATGGTCATGCTTTTAGATTCTTTTAATCTACTTGGTAGTTTTTGAGTAAATAGGGCAGGGGTGTATATCTTCAATATTTTCTCTGCAATCAGTCATAAAGGTTAGGTACACATTTTTAAGAATCAGAGCCAAGAACTTAGGTTAATCCACAAATACAATATAAGATATGATTTTTTTAAAAAAATTACTAGTATTTTTAATTTTTGAGGTGAAATTCCTGATATAACTGGGAGAAGAAGGAAGTCTTTTCTCTTGAAGATGTCCCATGTACAAAAGGAAATATATTAGTAACAGAAGATGCTGACACATTTACCAACTGTGTTTTGATAAGATTTTTGCAAAAGCTTCGTTACTTTTGCTCAATGAATGATTACTGAGAAGCCACAGCTTGACCCAGTTATATGTCTGGCAACCTCCTTTGTGTAACTGAATGTGTGTCCTCATTTCATATTTAGCAGAAAGCCAGTCATGCACGTAATAAAGGTATAGGTTTTTGCAAGGAATAAAGGGTGCCAGGAATATAAATATTTGTTACGTGTAATCACAGAACATCTGTTGCTCTCTCCCCATGGGTGGTCCAGCTCCAAAATATCCCCAGCTTTTGCACCTTTTGCTATGCAGCCCAGATAAAGTAACGCTATACAGAATTTGATTAGTGCTGCTTGCTGTTTTCCATCGCTAATACTGCTTTTCTGGGTGAACCTACTGTACCGGTCCAATAATAAAAACTGTTACCTAAAGTTAAAAAGACAAATTGCAAGAGTACATGTGGATAAAAATACACAACTAAACTCCACAGCTAGTTTTGATTCATTTATTTTTACAGTTACAAATATGCTCTCTGCTTTTTCCTGTCACTGTCTTCCTCGTGCTTTGTCAATAAGGAAATTCTGTTCTTCCTACTCTTAACTGTAGTGGTGGTGGTTCCTTGGGTCACAGAGTTAAACTGTTTGACTCCACAAGAGTAAGTGCAATATGATCTTTCAAAGAGTTGGTTAGGGCGGGTTAGCATTAACTCTGCATTTCCTCTGCCCCTTTCTCTTCCCCTTGACTCCCCCAGCCCCACTCTTCCACTTGGCAGGTTAGAAGGGCGATCTTCTCACACAGCAGAGCACTAAAGCTCTCTCCAGAAGCTTCAGACACATCGTCTCTCCAGAAATGCAATGGAAGGACATTTCTTTGTACGGAATGTTCTCAGTATGAAGTCTTTATTAATGTGAGGTTATTCCTTTCAATTGAATGTGGCAAACTCAATATTAAGAATGAAAACAGAACCTGAACTAATAAGCTACGAAAAGAACTTGTTTGTTGACTATAGATTGTGACACTATTCTGCTATGAGGACGGGCAACCAGAGAGTCCTCTTGGATCTCTCAAAATCCAAAGTACCTGGTTGCAGATGTGCAGAGTGACTGACTCTATGCTTATTTTCTACCAAACCCTTAGGCATTCCTCAAACTTGTCTTTGCCCCTGTGGTCACTTTTGCTTTCTTCCCGCCCCCAAAGGTCAGTCAGTCCCTTCCGCCTGTCCACCTCCATCTCCATCACTTTTCCCCCAAAAAACAGATGTAACAAAACCTATAGGCAGTGTCACTTTCAGAAAGGGAGCCTGAAACCACATTAGAGCCCTTGGCCTTCCCAGACTTTAGCACATCCAGAAGAAATGTAAAGGGCAGGTTTGATTTCCTCTGCCCCCTGCCCTCTCCCTGCCCTGGGACAGGCTCATTTCATTTCCATGGGGTGGGAGGTATGGCTTGGGTGGGGGGGCAGCGTCCTACCCACTCTTTGGCCAGCCCATGGCCATCACGCTCACTGCCCAGCCCACCCCCTCACTCAACGCTCTGCTCAGGGCTGCTGGCTGAAATGGCCAGCCAGCCCTACACGGCACAGAGGTCAACACCATGTCCCCGGGGCTGCCCCGTGCCCCACTGGGCCGTGGCTTGGCTCCCGAGGTACTGCTGAACAGTCATGCAACTGTTGACCTTAGAAAGTATTTTTATGCCAGGACTGTTGCCTTGGGACTGTCGCCTTGGGACTGTCACCTTGGGACCAAGAACATCTCCAAGGCCATCAAATTTCAAAACAAGCTGCAAAAATACATTCAGGAAAAAATGGTCCTGTAAAGAGAAGGGGTTTTTCACACTACAATAGAGCTCCTACTCTTCCATAAGGCACAGATCTGCATACTAATCAACAGTTAGGTTTTAAACTTAGGAAATCTATAAAATGTGAAAAAACATCAGACTTCATTTTCTAATAAAGTATTACGACTAAGTTAATTTTTAAAAAATTAGAATAAAAAGAGCAATGTTCTTTCTGGAAAGCCCTAATTAAGTCCAGGTATGTGGTCTAGGAAATACAGAGCTGTGTAACCTGATGGAAACGATCATTTTCAATTGTCAGGACACTTCTGCTTCTTTTCACCCCAGTTTCAAGTACATCTGGTTTCCACCTGCTCTATATAAAATTGGTTCCTCCCTTTTTCAAATGTGAGCATCATGCTCTCAGGTTTCGTCCGTGACTCTCCAGTGGCATTTAACTCAAGTCAGGTCCACCTGGAATATGGATGCTGCAAGAGGGGAAGGAGATGGGTGCTACAGGGAATTTATTCTAGTCATGAAGGAACACCACAACCTTCAAAAGGGGCAGTTTAGTTGGCACATGAATACACCAAGCCTCTCTGATTCAACTTAAACTGCTTCAGTTTTAATAACTGGATTTATATTTCGATTAATGCCCTCCAAAACTCTGGTTTGGTTGGTGGCCTTAAACTTTCACATCCTCTGCAGAAGTTTTGCACTCTGTCCTGACAGCATACATCACACGTGACCTGAAATCTTCCAGGGACAAAGAATACGTTCTGTCTCCATGACTATCTCCTACAGGCTCTTCCATTTGCCACCAGCAGTGGCATTTATTGAAGATGATTGTGAGTTTTTGAGGCCTGTTAAAAATACCAAGTTCATTTTAATTAGCCCTCATAAAGGTATAAAATGACATAAATCTTAAATTCAATATCCAGAACTGAAGCTGGGACATGATAATTTCTCCTTAGAGGTAAGGAAAAGACTATTTACCATGACGATCATCGGACACTGGGACAGGAGTTCAGAGGGGCTGTGAAGCCACCATCCTTATGGACAAATGAAACTCAGCTGGAGATAAAGTCCTGAGCACCCTAAACTTCATCTAGGAGGAGGGGATTACAGACTTCCAAAGATCAATTCCCACCTACGCTATTCTGTGATCTGATCTCCAGCGTGGCTTTTGTTCTATTAAACAAAAATGTAACTACCAGGCAGACTGTGGTATGAAGATATAAAGGTCGAGAATCTTTGGTTGGTGGAACCTTTGCTTCCACCTATGGCAGAAAGGTCTCCCCACAGTAGTCTGCAAAAAACAGGTGGATGGGCACAGCACTTAAAAAAATCAAACTGTAGATCCATCAATGCACTTCAGCATCGTGACACTCAGCATTGTAAGGCTCAAGAAACAAGACACTCACCCATCAGATATCACATTCAGGACAACTATTTTGCCCTGTTCTAGAAGGAAGATTTACGTACCAGGTTCCTTCAGGGGAAAACGGGATGTATTAGCAAGGCTAAAGGGGAAGCAGCCATCCTCTGAGTATCATTTGGCAACATGGAAGCCCCTGGAAAGACTCTTTTTCTGCTTAATACTGATATGACTGGGCTGATTAGGGAAATCGATGTTTTCCCAAGGCAGCTGAAGTGGGCAAACTTCTGCTGCTTTCAAAGTGTAGCTTATACCTTTATTCCCCTAAGTACAAGATAGTCCTAGAATAACCTAGAATAAAGTCCATATCACAGAAGTGTGTGATGAAGCTTTAAAGCGTTACAAATACAGAAAAAGTGCTACTGTATTTTTGTGCAGATTGCTTTACAGGTGCTTTTGCAAATCTTGGCTATGGTGATGGCACATAGAGGAATTTTTTTAAAGGACCTTTCCCCATTTTATTTTCACTGCTAGGAGCACGATCTGTGCACGCTAAGCAGAGTCTGGCTTGAATAAAAAACATTTTCAAGGCTGCCCATGCAGGCCCAACACCGTGCAAACTGTTTAGTTTCACAAAACCTGACGTAGTTATGAAGACAGCAGCTGCTGCAGCTGGTGTGCAGCACTGGCTGAGGAAGGGGCTGATAACAAGAGGACACCCCTCACCCGGCCAGGGGTGGGCACAGCCCCCCTCCCAGCCCTCATATTAGCCATGGGGTAGAGCTGGCAGAGGTGCCAAGAGCCAGCTGTAACCAACTTGTCCCAAGCCAGGTAGGACACCTGAAAAAGAAACAGAACCCAGATCTTTCAATTTTTAATCCAGTACTTGGACATACCTTTCTGTTTCCTCAGACTCCCCACTTGCTCTTTAGCCACCGTGGACGATTACAGCAAATGAGGCGGTTCTGCCGTGGATCGAATGAGACAGTGCTTTCTCCTGGAAGAGAAAAATACCTTGTGATCCCGTAAGTAAAAACCATATTGCAAAGGTGATGCATAAAAGGGTACAGTTAATTTGCAGGCTGAACAAAGCCGATTTCCAGCATAGGAGCGATACTCCTGCCAAATTTCAAGTTTCCATTACCTTTAGCAGAGGTGCTAGAGCCATTAAAAAAATCTTAAAATCTCTTACATCATAAATTTTTTTTTATCACTTTTTCCTAACTTATAAGCCATTCAACCTTCCCAAACTTAAATATGAGGAAAAAGTTACACTTTGTCTAGGAGCAAGCATACAGTCGTACAGGTAAAGCTTGGAGAAAAATTTAAATTATTTAAAGTAATTGAATGATAGCAATACTTTGCATATTAAGCAAATGACACAGGTAGAACACCTCAGAGTGTTATAAATGTTGTTTTCAAAAACTCACATCATGGGCATCAGCTGGTACCTGAATATTAGTATTTTTGTTCCAATCTGGGCTATTTTTGTAGAGAAGAGTTACCCCCAGTTACTGTGTTTTCGTTCACATTCCGCAGTATTCATGGCACGAACGAACTGGGTTTCTTGAGTTTCGTCTCAAACATGTGCTGCAGGAGTGTACCTAATTTACTCCAGCCAAGAGACTTTTAGTCAACGAGAGCACGCGGGAGTTAGTCTGAAATTAAGTACCTTGCAACATGTCTCGCTTGGATGTCAAGTTCTTGGTATCCATTGTTTCTCTCTACACATCTACTCCTATTAGTCCTTACTGCTTGCTAACGTAGAAATAGCAAATACCGCTAATAAATAATAAACGTATGATTATTGCTGATAATGGTGCACACAACATGATGGTATTATTTAAAATGCCATGTTTGGCATTATTTTAAGAAAATAAATTGCAACCACCCGAGTTCCCATTGTAGCAGTGCTCAAAGGGGATGCACAAGAATGACGAGTTTTTCCACACGAATGAAAAAGTCAGGAAGAAGATGTGTCTGATTTGGATATCCCCAGAAAACCTGGTATAAGGAGTCAGATTCTGAAGTCATTGCTTACAGAAACCTGTTTACTATCTAATTAGACTGTTTCAAAGCATATGAAATCTCTCAACAAGAGTAAGAACTGCAAACTAACTCTGCATACTAGTAATTCAAAAGCAAGAGCAGATGGAAAGTGTTGTCTAGAGACTTTGCACACAGCTTTGGGGATGCTCCCACCGGCATCCTCTGGCTGCGGTTCCACAAGTGCTGATGCTGGATGTTGGGCACTGTTCAATCGTGGCGTGACAGATCTGACTCACATCAGGAATAGGCAAACAATCGCATTTCTCTTGAAGTAAGAAGAGCTGAAATTTATGCCAGCTTTATGCTTTTATTCGGGCTGCACAAGGACACGGAATGTCTGATCTGTGTAGTCTGCTATTGCAAAGTTAACCTGTCAAAAGTTATTGAACGAATTCGAAACAGCAAAGTGAGTTTACATGGGAACAGCAATTTGCACTGTACGGCTGTGGTATCTTTGTTCCAGTGCTAGAAGTAATGGATTTACTATACCATGACCCTTCGGAGAATTCAGACTGTTCAGAAAAATGTGCCACTACTAAACCAACAGAAACCTCTGATTCACATCTGTTGTAGCAAATAGTTTTTATGGTTTTTTTTTTAGTTTTTAGGGTATTTTATGACATTATCACTTTTCTTTCTGCCACCCGTGCTCCTCAGCTGTCTGCTCTGTTTTCTGCCAAGCGCAGACACCGGTGGCAGAGACAGCAGCCGAGGAGGTGCTGCACCTCAGCCTCTGCTGCCCTGAGGCTACATTCCCCTGTGATGCTCTGTGCGGTGACAAAGCCCACCATGGCTGGCGGCGTCCAGGCAGACAGGAGGAGAAACTGCTGACATATCACACACATGCTGCAGCTGTGGGAGGGCCACAGACAGAGGACTGATAACACCCCCAACTTGGTTGCCTCGCGTGAAGTGCTGTGATTTGGTGGCCAGTCTTCTTTATGAAGGGCTTTGTGCTACTCCCACGCAAATACCTACATGTCCCGCATTCACTTAAACACAAAAGTAAATTATATTTGCTGTCACTAAACACTCGTTTACCACAAGTATTCCAGGTAACTAGATTACTGGCCAAAGTAATTTGGAGAATATGTTTTGAAAAAGGAATATATGCTAGGAAACCACAGGCTTTCTATGGACAATTCCCCTATGGACATGCAATGAAGATTGCCAAGTAAATCACTGCAGATTATTTGTTCACTCAGCTTTCTGCCATCTATGAAACAGGAGACAGGAGGGAGTACCAGGCATTTTTGCTTTCTCTTTACACCAGATTTCAGGGTAAAGGAAGAGAAACTTGTTGACAAGATTTTATGTTTATTTGGTGAGAAGGAAATTGAAAGCACGCTTTAAAAACCCAACAAAAACAGCAACAACAAAAATAAGGCAAAATCAATCCAGCAGTTGCAACAGAATATTTAGTCTGGAAAAACAAGTGGTGAAACGCTCCACGACTTTTGTTGTTTCCACAGCTTGTCTGTAGGTTTACATACGCAGGAAAGACCTAACACCCTAAATAATGGGCCACCGCCTAATATTTCATTCATAGGTGTCAGAATAATTGTTCCTTTGTAAGACAGGTGATTTGCTCAGAAAACAGCTGAGCCCCGTAAATCAGTGTCACCTGGAAGGATGCCATTCCTCTACCTGGTCTGGTCACGGGCTGCCTCTGCACAGGATGGCTGCGTGAGCATCTCTTCAGTCCTGAGATGGATGGGTGATGCTCTTGCACTCCATGCTGTTTTCTTATTCATCGTGATGACTGTTCTGTTGAGTTAACGACTGCTGTTATAAAAAGAACATTTTCCTTTCCATTACTTTGGCAATCCCACAGCAATAATTAATTGTAGGAGGAACTGTTTCTAAGTGACTCCATAAAAGCCATTCTGTAGCTCGCCAGCAGCCAAGGTATCTGCCGGATAAGAGGCGAATTTTATTAAAGAGGCTGCCAATACATTGCGGAGTACATTAAAACAAGTAGTTCAATTTACTAGGGAATGCAAGCACCATTCTAATTGCAGAGAAATGCTTAACTGAGTGTTTATTATTAATTAGAACTGACCTAATGATTAACTTTTATAAATAGAGCAAATCCTGCTTAGAGGCAAGCAGTATTACTTACAAATTCTCAAATGCACTTTCCTTTTACCCTCCTTGCTGTGATTGAAACTAAATATTTACATCACATTCGGGGCCTCTTCTTGGCCCAGTATGTTATTTCTGTCATTGTTATGTTTTGCTCTCTGGGTGGGTCAGACGGTGCTATAGAAGATAGCTGGTAAATCCAAAATCCAGGTGGTGCAGGCAAATGTCATACATGAAGAATTGATGCTAACCCAAGAAATGAATCTAGCTCAAATATATAGCCAGTCCAGGATGTTCAAAGTGGTATTTATACCACCAGCTCTCTGCTTGGTATCCTTGGGTCCCAGAGAAAGTTAAAAGAGGAAGGACGGAAGGTGTAACACTGTGTAATAAAAATTGTGATAAAAGCGTTTCCCTCCACAGGAAGCCCTAAATTTCTGTGTCAACAGAGGTAAGCAAATAGATATTGTGAAATCATTTGGCACTTCTGTTTGATGATTTAAAAGATCTCATAAAATCAGGTGAATAATTACCTTTCCCAAATGGAAGAGTTGTGGATAATAATTTCAAAAACACCCCAGTGCATCAGAAGATCTTAGAAGTGACAGACCATGCTTGCAAACAGAAACTCGGTTTTACTGGGGAGAAGCAAAATGTCTCTGAAAGTTAAGAGAATGAAGTTCTAGTACAGCCTGGAAATGGTAATATGGGAGTGGAGGATTGAGCTGGAAAGAGAGTAAAACGAACCAGCTACACTGAAAATCAAGATGATGGATAACATAGAATAGAAAGGCAAATACAGTTCCCAAGCACAGAAAACCAGGAACTTCTGAAAACCTCATGCTCATTGTCTTACCAAGGTCAGACATGAATATAGTAGCCACAATGGAAAAAACTTTTAATATTCATGTACAGGCTTAAAATGTGTATTGATTGTGCACATCTGCATATGTGGTACTGAAAACCACAGTATTCAGGCAGCTAGGCTTCTTTGATCACAAATATCACTACTTTGATCAATGTCTGGCAAAAAATAAAGCATAATGTTGCAGAAATTTCATTATGTTTAAATGTGTAATTCTGTTGGCACTCTCTTACTTCTCAGGTTCATTGACAGTAACAGGCTTTGAGACACTCAAACATCTTTGTATCTTTAGCCATTTTGAAGAATCAGAGCAGCTGGCATGGCGAACTCAAACTTGGCTGCAGGTTCCATCTACAAATCTTGACCTTTTCTTAAGAAATAGTTCTTTGAGAGCTACTGAAGTCACTGGCATGGGCAAGACCCAATCTACTTGGCAGGTTAGGGAGCCTTCATGCCTTTCAGGACTAGGCTGGAAAAGCATCCCCGGAGAATGAGGTTGGTATAGCTGATCTGACTTCTGGGCAGCAGAATGACTAAAATGAACTTTCTTGTTTCCCTCCAACCATATTTTCTTTGATGCTACTTAGTGTTTTTAATTTGAAGGCATGCAGGGTTAAAAAAAAAAAAAAGGCATCTAATGCAATGTTTCATGACCTCCTTTACTCGATGAACGAAACATTTATAGATGGTACCTCAAAGCTATTACTTTTTTGTTGCTTCCGCGTGCTGAAAACCTGCTTCATACCGCAAAAAAACTCAGAAATTGTGTGTTTTCAACTCAAGCAAAAGTAATTAACTTTATCACTCCACCAGTGCACATCATTCTCCGTTTATTTCAGTTTTAGACTATTTTTTTTAAAAGCGGCAGCACAGATAATCCACCTCTCGGCTATTTCGGGGGGCTGTTGGCGGCCCCCCGTGTTTTGCAGGGGGGTGTAATGCGGGGCGGAGGGGCCAGGACGCGGGAGGCAGCCCCAGGGCGGAGGGCTGAGGGCGCTCGGGGCTCGCCAGCTCCCCGCTCCCACAGCAGAAACAGGATCCGGGCCCGGGGTTTGGAAGGCATTTGGGAACAGGAAAGGAAATTCGGCTTTCCATCCGTCTGCCCCAGCTGTCAGCCCCGGCGGGTTTAGCCGGGGAGCTGTTGCCATCTAATGGTGGAGACCGGGAAACACCTTCAAGGGTTTGAAACCAAAAACGGGTCCCAGGGAGGGCTACACCGCTGGTGAAGCCCACGGAGACTCCTTCTTCCTTCTTCAAGACAAAATGCTGACCTGGAAGCCACCGAAGGACCTGAGAGCCCTTCATCAGCTTCAAATAATCTATTTTAACAGAGCAAAGCTCTCCTGAAGTTGGTTGTACCAGTCAGATCAGAAAACCTTATGGCCCACCACATATGCTGTGGGCAGTAACAGTCTTTGGGAAAGACTGCAAGAATATAGTATTTTAGGGCCTTTCACACTTAGAAAGCAGCATCCAACAAACTCAATCAGGCCTCTGGTAGGGACAAAGCTTTTCTAAAGTTACACCAATGACTGTGATTATCTACATGGTTTTTAGTGTGTTTATTTATTTATTTATTTTATTTCCAGCTAAGCTCCTCTTGCAAAAAAGCCCAAAAGAACAGTAACAAAAGACACCCTACAAAATCCAAAAGTCTGACTCTCTCGGTCTCCCTCTGGGAAGTGATGAAAACAAAGATCGCATTACACAACGTTGTTATTTAAAGCTCAGAAGAATCAATCAATCAGAAGCTGAAGAACTTCAAACTCTGATAAGAATATTAAATGAAACCAATTCTCAAGACTGATGCGTCAAACAGAAGACAAAGAGATCCTTTCACTGATGTTTGGTATATGTGCTAGAAACCAAAATCCACTCCTGGTCTTGTTGGGCAAAAACACAGAACTATATGTAAACTGTAAGGGGAGAGGTTAGAAAAACTGCATAAACACACAGACTCGCCAGCATATTTGCTCCAGATTTACGGATTTATATCTATTTATAGACCTTATATCTAGTACCTTTTTTCTTATTGCAGCAATTATACTATGGGTTAGATTGAGACCAGTCTACCAAGCATGGAGGTGTTGGGAACAACCCAGGAACCCCCAGCCTGTCACTATAAAACCCCTCCATGCGTGCACACGGTGAGGACAGCCTCTCTGCATGGCAGGTGCAGAACTTCTGCAGCTTTGGGCTACAGAAGGTCGTGGTGGCAGATTTGGTCCCATCCAAAGAAAAGACCAGGAGATCTCATGAAGACTCAATAGCTGATGTCTCTTTTCTTCTGGGTCACTGCCAGGAGCCCTGGCCAGACTGCCTGGACATGCGCGCCTTGGTGCCTGCATGCCGGCCGGATTACGTGGACACACGCGACTTGGATCTTGTGAGTATGTGGGTGACAGAGTGTGAGTGAGTGAAAACAGTTTTGGTTTAGGTCAGATTCCTCTTTCCCACTTGCAAAGTCTCATGGTTCAGCTTTCCATATCGCTCCTATAATCCTGCAATATTAATTGGTACAAGGGTAGTATATTTGAGCGCACACCCTGGGCGGTAAAGACATAATCTAACATGCCATGAAACTCATGAGTAGAAAGAAAGGAGGGGGGAAAAAAAGGGATATAATTTTGTTCTACTCTTTTCCCAGAATGAAACAAAGGAGGGAAGTTTCCTTTGATACTTCTCTTAATCTTTAGATGCTACTTGTGGGTGAGAGATACTAGCTAACTATGAAAGCAGTAAAATAAAAAATATCATCTACCAATCAGCCAAGAACGAGCCCTGACCTCAGCTGTTATTCCAGAGGGGGGTGAAGCACCAGAAACAGGTAACAATTCAATTGCTCTCCATCCGAACAGCTTGCTAGCCCTCAGGATATCAATAAAAGTATCTCTGTCTAAACATATGCAAACACACAAGAAAAAAATCTGTAATTTAATTGTTGCTCCCAGGAACTCAGTTACACATTGATTTAAATTTAAAATGCGAGGTTGCAGGTAACAAACTTACATGTAAGAACTGCCAGTTTATAGAAAACCAAAGCTCAATAGAAGAGAAAATGGTAAAGTTTCCAGAAAATTCTTAAATGTCCTGCAGCTTTCCACAGCAAGGCTGGAATCTGTTAGGATTACACAAGACATTGGCAGACTTCAGCACGCAGAATTTTGGTTGAGTAACTCTAAACTTGGGGTGCCGAGCCCTCTGCGTATTATCCCGAGTGATCAGTGCCAAGTCACGCTAGCGAGTGGCTCCAGCAAGCCCCCGCCAGGACAACGGCACCACACACATCCTGTGGGATCTTTAAAAGGGCAAACGCAGGGGAAAGCTCTAGGGCTCTATTATTACATTGCGGTTATCAATAAAGCCATATTCGAAGAAAAATACTGCATTTTGAATTTCAGGTTTGAGGCCCTCTCTCTCTCTCAGACTGGTAGCCCCAGGGAAAGCTGGTAGGGGAGACTGTACATCCCCCACCAGCCTGTGGCCACTGGGAACCAACTTTGGGAGTGCAGTAGTATGGGGTGATGGAGGAGCAGAGGCAGTAGGGAAGAGCACAGCGAGGTGCTTGTGCAGCCACCCTCCTTGGTCTGTGTCATCCCTCCTTCAGCAGGGATGCAGGGAGAGATGCCGCCAGCCTAGCAACAGTGGGTGACTCTGTGACCTCCCTGGGGCCAGCAAAGCCCCAGGGCTCCCTTAGAAAACCTGCTGCTGGTAACTCAGCCCACTGACTTGTGGTTTAAAAAGTGTATGTTATAAAGAATATCACTGTTCATTTCAAAAGCCAGGATGTCAGGACAGGTAATTTGAACTTTCATCTGTGTTTCCTCTTTTCTATAAATCTTTAAGGAACGGCTGTATCTGCAAACCCATTTTACAGTCAGTGCTATACATACCAATGCATAAAGCGTAAACTGTCTGCAAACTTTGTTTAGGGATTTTTGCAAATTGTGCATCCCACAAAATCACCTCAGCTCGCTTGAGATCTTTTTTTTGCTGTGATGAATACCACATCCTCTGAGTGACCTGGGATGTTTGTTTTTGTTGGCCAGATGACAATATATGGGAGACAATGAATACTAACCACATTGTATAATGATTTGGCCCAACTATAAGGTTCTCTTTTTTCTCTTCAGGAGCATCAGGAAAAAAATTTTAGACCTTTCACTTTATGGCAGAGACCTGCTGAGTTCAAAGTGAAGAGGCATCATAAATTCAGTGGAATGAATTTTATCCAGCACATTGGTATATTTGAAATACTGAAGAGGGAAGAAAATAAGTAACGAACGTACAGTCTTTTGAAGGAACTGATCTTTTAGGCCATTTAAAAAATGTTTTTCATTAAAAATCATTGGGGTTTTTTTTGGTGGTTCCCCCCCATTTGGAATTACACCTTTGATATTAATCCCTGGGGTATAACTCTTTTTCATGCAATTACCTAAGCTGGAATTAAAAAAGACATTCATGGATGTTATATCCTCTTTGCTATTATTTCATAATTTACTTTTATCTAATCTGAAAGGTATCAAAAAATGAAACTTGATCAAGTCCATTCAATTATGCCCAATAGATACTCTTTTGTACTTTAAATAGCATTCTACTTGCATAAAAAGCAATACGTCTGTCTACCATCTTTATCTGTTTGTCTGGTTCACTTCAATATGTTGAGACATTTACTAAATCTTTCTTGTGAAAAATTCTTGCTCTCTAGATAATGTGATCTGCCAGTGGGTACTGTTATATATTACTTTTGTATTACAACGACAGTCAAAAAGTGCTATGTATTTTTTTCAAATGTGTCACAGCGATGATTTCTGTCCCCAAAACCTGCAAGTTTGGGAAAGTTAATTTGATATCCAAAATGCAAAGCATGCTTGGCAAATGGGACCCATCACATAAGGGGGATACCCTTGCATTTACAACTTCAGGACCTTGTTATCCACTCCTGTCAGCAAATTAATCTGCTAGATATTCATAAGAAGCTACCTCAAAGCAGCACAAAGTCCACCTGGCAAATTCACAGACTCTCATTCTTTTGAAACCTAAATTAATGTAACATTGATCATCTCATTCTTAGTAACTCCTCACCAACCTGTTGACTGATGTTACTCAGTATCTGAAACACTCCCGCGAGGAGATGCAAAGTTAAGCATGCTGTACAGGCAAAGGTGGTGACGTCGACACGTCTGTTTTTGAAGATCTCATGGGAGAAACGGACATTGGTTTAAGAGGATTATTCTTGGACCATGAGTTTGGAAGCAAATGGGACGTGCCAGTAGCAGACCCATTTACAGTTCTACGCAAGTGGGCAAGGCAAAACAGAGATAGAAACAAAGTCACAGCGCTAGGAGAAAAGCCATGGTCAGTCACAGGAAGGAGACGTTACAGTGCAAAGCTGATCCCTATTGCTGGTGTGTAACTGAAATAAAAAAGGAAAAAGCTACTATCAATTGTAATTTTTCTGCTTTGAAATACATATTGCCAAAGTAAATACACACTGGAATTGCAACGGAGGAGTGAGGAGCCAAAGAATGGAGGAAAAATTTAAGGATTCTTCAAGGAGATAAGGAACACAGTGCAGGAGATCTGATTATTTGTGCTCCTGGAAAAGTTCCTCTTGTCCTAAGGAGGCTGATGGAGAGACAAGGTGGTCTGTCAGAAGACCAGCAGAAGGGGTACACTTCCTCATCACTGAAGGTGACAGAGAAAGTAAACTTTTTGACAACGTACAGAGCAGAGATTAAATAAGTGAAGTTTTTTGCTACCTGCGAGAAGTAAGATTCTAGGAGAGGTGGCTTATGCCCAGTATTTTTCCATGTCTGGCAGATTCCATGGGAAAAACAGGGCACTGACGTAAGACCTGTCTCTGAAGAGGCCCCGTTTTCTCAATCTGCTGCTCAGCTGTGTTTTGCATTCCAGGTGTTTCATCAGAAACTAGAGTTTACTCCTAGTGGTACAGAGAGTAGAAAGGAGTTCACAGTGGCTGCCTTGATTCTGGGCGGCCAGCACAAAGTACAACCAGTCATAAACATTTTATAGCTATGACCAAAAGGAGCTGGGTATGTACTTTTCAGACAGTGCAGTTTTAGCTACAAATACTTAATTTGCAAGTTAACTATAAAGGTATGGACATGCAGGGCAGGCCAAATGGTTTCTTGCTTTCCCTTTGTGCTTCTCTTCTCTCCATGCATCCCTACCTAACTCTCAAGGGAGTCGATGCAACATACCTGGGCAAACTTCTTGCCCATGAAGATATACAGGAAAACAAAGCAAATTCCATACCATGTCTTACACATCATTAAGGAGATTTATATCAGCTAGAAAACTTGCCCTAAATCTACACTGCCTTGCACAAAAAGTCTATGTTTTCCCTAAATTGCTTTACTTGCCTGTGCACTAGGAAAATGGACTGGCAGGGGAACTCCCAAATTTATCACCACTTTGTAGTCCACAAAGATGGTGTTGACAGGTTTCTCCCCTGCTGGAATGAGCCGAGTGGTCTGCCTACCCTGCTCAGCTGGGCTTTGTGCGTTTTCAACCATGTCTCCGGTCTGGAGCACCCACAAATAACAGGTCTCATTCTTTGACTGAAAGGAGCATAGCTGACTGGTGTTCGATGTGCTGCTCTGTGTCTATGCAAAAGTAAAATCATAAGAAAGAAACTTGATGCACGTGGTCAGAAGAAGCAATGATCTGCTCTTCACTGATGAAGTGCAGGCCTCCGTAACACTACCTGTTTTCCATGCCTCTCATTCATATACATGCATATGCACACACAAACACGAGATATATCTCTCTATATATCTGTATATATCCCACTCTCTCTATATATAGATATATATTTACACATACCAAATTAAACATGTCAACTTCACATGGTCTGTTGATCTGAGGCACATTGGAGAATGCTTGCAGACATTAAAGGGTTACCAACAGATAGGATCCATCCTCTAAAGTTTAGACTTTGCAAAAAAAATTTATTCCTTGATAAATTTCTAACTTTTAATTCTCTGAGGCCTATGTCTGAGGAATTATTGTCTCCAGAAATCACTGGAGAAACATCTTTGTGCTATAACTCGTCCAGAAACTTTGTTCAGGAGAAGATAGTGCATTCTCATAAAAAAACCCAACAGAATAACAAAATATTCTAGGCATGTATAAATGCATCAAAAATTCTTATTACCTTGTCTACTACACCAGAGATGCTTAATACCACCTAATTTCAGTACTTGTTGCATTAAAATATCAACAGGTTTTGAATAAAAAAAACCCTAATAGCTGCAAAAAACCCCAAACCCTCATTAAATATATTTTAAGCTGAATGCATGAAATGGAGGGGGAAGGGGGAAGTCAGAGAAGTTCAGACAGAAGCTTTGTAGGATCAAAAAGAGACCATTTGCTGATCCGGTAGCTCTGTGACCTTCTGGGCTACATCAAACCATGTTCTCCACAGGACAATACGGTAGCAGCTTTCCTTAAAATGTGGCTTAGAAATGCTTCTTTTGTTATGAATGGCTGAGAAGTCAACAGGGGAGAGGGGAAATAACACAGCCTGAGGCAGAACAACTTTTTCTGCCCAGAGTATAATGAGTGCTCCCTGCTTTCAGGTTGGTACAAAAGGGATAAAAAGTGATAAATAGGAAATGTTGTCCTTACAGGCTCTTTTTGACTTTGACAGAAAGATGGCAAGTTGCGTTACAACTAAGCTTCAAAATATTGTTCACATTCCCCTACCCTCCCAAAGAATGATTGGAATAACATATTACACCAGTGATTTACAGGTTAATAACTGTAATAATTTTTCATCCATGTTAATAGATAGACTGTCTGTATTCAAGTTAACAAAGTATGGGCAGTAATAGCTTTGATTTAACAACATTATTTTTTAGGAGGATGCACCTTAAATATAGAGCTTTTTTAATTTTGCCTTGGAAATGATGCATCCAGCCAAGGAAAGAAATAATTTGATTTTTAGCTGGTTAGGAGAAGATCACAGACTATGCCCTTAGAAAGGCTTTTGGTGATATATTAAATAAATTAAAATACGTTATGGTGAAATTGTTGTATTGGGGGTGCATAGATGAGTGAAACATTACTTTTAAATAGTAATTAGCCACTGTTCACTCTTAAAAATATGGAACTGTTCAAGCATTATATACCCAGGCCCAGTTTTCTTCAAAAGTTAATGTTTTGGATAAAGCTCTGGAGTACTGTAACATGAAAGGTATCACAAACCCTTTTGAAGGACTAAATTAGAATTCAAAGGATCTTGACAAGTTGGAGAAATGGTCTAAAATCTGAAGGAAACAATTAGTACAGGCAAATGCACATGAGGTTCATGGTAGATTATAGATTATATGTGAGTCAACAATGTGAGGCTATTGCAAGCCGAGAAAAGTTACACGCAACGTATGGGAAATGATTATTGTATTCTCCTCACTACTGGTCAGATCTGAGCTGGTGCTTTTGGCACTTCAACTGAAACAGATGGAGATAACTGGGGAAAGACCCCAAGGAGAGCAGCAAGTATAGAGAGGGTTTAACGTGCATATAATTGAGTTGGAAAAGCTGAAGGTTCTCTACCACATCTCTTCTAAAAGAGGAGACTGAAAAGAGATAAACTGACATCTTTCCAGTGAGGACGTTCTCAGCTGTTCCTCCTGACCACAGTGGAAAGAAAAAGAAGAAATCTGCTTAATTTGCATCAAAAGCCATTAAAATTAGTCATTAAAAAAAGCTTGTCTACCTGTAAAAATACTGCAGAATCTGGGAGGCATGGAATTTCCCTTTTTAAAATGTTTTTAATAGATATTAAACCATTGCTGACAGATGTCTGCCCTTGTCACTTTGAATTTATCCTTCTGCAGAAGTATAGAGCAGATGACCTCTAGAGGACCCTTCCAGTTCTTCTCTATGAAGCTATAGGGAGCTCTGAGCTCGCAGGAAAAGGGAACGGCAACAGCTACTGAGTAACAGCTCACTTCGTTGAGATTTTTTTTTTCATCCCTGCCACTGGCATACATCCATGTTCTGAATTTACATGGTCCTGAATTGCATCCAAATAAGTGTCTACACATAGTTACAAATATGTCCTGCAAGCCAAAATAATTGTTTCTTTTAATATGAATCATCTTGAAGAGCATTTTATTATTATAAATGAGAAAGTTTCTAAAAATATATTATGCCCTATTTGGCATGGTATTAGAAAAATACCATGGTATTAGATTTGAAAATGTCCCCTTCATGCCAAGTCTTACCCAAGTTGACTGGTGTATCTGAGGGCAGAATTTGGCCTACTTTAATTAAATCCAAACGTTGTATCAGAGTTTAACTAGTGAAAGACCTTGCTTTTTCGTGTAAAGACAGTGGAAATTTCTATTGTCTTTTTTCAGTATTTTTGGACCGCAACAGCCCTTCCACAGGTTTTAATCATATGGTGGACATAATTCAAACACAATTTGTGCCCAGCACGAAAGAATAAACAGGTCAGTGAGATTAGAAAGGCAGAATTTACAGCTAGAACTGAGTTTTCCTTCTTACTTCCTGCTCTTTATCTTCAGAAAGAACGGACCCTGCTGCTAGCTGATAGAGAGATACCCCTGAAATGTGTCAATAATGCCTTATACAAATTTTGAGTCACTGCACATGGACTCGTCCACAAGTCCTTATACATTTCTTGGTTGTTATTCTAAAGGTAACCACTGACCTTACAGCAGCCCACTGTCAGTGGAACACAGGGGGACAGATTCTCCATCTGCTAAGTTCATTTTGCGCGTCTTACAGATTTCAAAACAGAATTTTCTTTGGGAAGTTTACACCACACTGTTGGAAATTTTACTGGCGTAAAACTGGGAGATGATCACTCCGCGTTAGCTAGAAAGAGATTTTTTGTGTCAGCATTACAAGAAAGTAAGTAGCTGGAGTAAGAAAAGGAAGACAGAGAAGAGATAAAGATGTGTAAAGGTAATGATAAAAAGAAAATTTGAAAGAGTGAAGCTACACTGTGTTACACTTCCCTCTTTGAACTAGTTTGAAGTGCTGAAAATTTCTGCAATTTTAATTTGAAGCATAATACAGCAATTTAGAATAAGGGATGTCTTACCCCTTGAGTACCTTTGTGCTTGAGAAGGAGTCTCTCTTTCAGGATTTAATAGAGTAAACTTATACCAAGTACAAAGAGAACAGCAGATCCCTTCCATTGTATTATATTTGCTTGTTCCATCAGGAGGGCTGAATCTGCTCAGTGAATGAGGAAATGATCTCTGGGGACCATAGGACTTCTCATCAGAAATTATATCCTAACATCTGTTTGGCACGGTTTTCCCAAGGGCTGTTATTGCCCTTATTGGGGAGTTTTTCACAATCCTGTGGAGAATAGGCTTTGTGCTGTTTGGTTGAAAGTATATTCCCAGCACCACCATGGTTTGGGCTTGGCTCAAAAGAGTAAGTTTTAATGGGACTGTGTTTTGAGAACTGCATCTTTATGTCTGGAAAAGTATATCTGGAGACATTATCCAAGTACTTTTTTTTCATGGGGGACAGCTGTTGGAAGCAAGCTGGCTCAGGACATAGCTCTGTTTTGTTGGCTTACAAAACCACTTTCCTCAGCATCCAGGATGGGTGGCAAATCAGGTAGAACACTGTGGGATAAAAACTGTAAAAGTTGTAGCATTTGGTCCATTGTGAGCTAGAATTTTGTAAAGGAGTATTATAGGAATTGTTCTTCAAGCTGAAAACCAGATTCTGCTTTCAAAATAGGTGTCAATTAGGCATTAAAGTGAGCAGCAAACATAACTGCAAATCCACTGCAACTGCGAAGAAAATCAAAATCATGTACTAAATGATAAATAGATACTATTTACAAAAATTTGTATGGTACATGCCAGTTTTCAAAACTGCTCTAGAATTTTATTGTAATTTGATTTCATAGCTTGAAAAACAGGCTTAGTGAGCAAATTAATGTATCATTCACCTTGCATACCACCAAAAATGTCAACTTAGTCATATCTAGAATAGAATAGAATAGAAGAGAATAGAATAGAATAGAATAGAAAAGAATAGAAATTTCAGTTGGAGGAAATTTCAGTACAACAATTATCTAGTCCAATTGCAAAATCCGAGCAAATCCAAAGGCAGCTATTCAAAGTGTTTGCCTTTCTGTGGATCACCGTCCAGATCATAAAATGTAATTCAAATTTTGTTTTGATCACTCCTGTATGAGAAATATTTAAATAGACATAGCAGAACTAAGGTAGTTGGTCTGGGATATCATTAGATGTAGTCATTCATAACAAAGAGGGGTAAAAAAGTTAAATGATATTGTATGCTCCTGTTTCTATTCTGTATTGTTTATGAGAAGGAAAAGTCCTCATTCAAAAAAATTCTCTCTCGAACTGATGGGCAAAAGCTGACAGGTAAAAAAAAAAGGTTGTATGGGAAAGAAATGAGCCACTTACACTGGCAGACTATTAAATCCTTAAAGATAAACAGAAACTGATATCAGAAACTGATAAAAGAATCTGACTAGTAGGATAAATACAGCAGCACTTAAGGAATTCAAAAGAATTCCTGAACCTCTGGATATATGTAAAAGGATATGCCAGGCAATGTAGGGTGTCCATATCCCATATATTGAACTAGGAGTGCCAGAAGATGGAAGGGGAGGGGAAGTGGACGAGGATGAGAAGGTTCAGCAGTAGATTATATTAAGACTTGGAAAGATGCCTCTTCTAAGCAATATTAAATACAGAAAAGGTCAGCATTTTTGGCATTCAGGCCAAACCTAAATGAGAAGGGTTCAGTACTGTGCAACCCCTGTAATATGCTGTCAGCTCTTTAGCAGCTAGAAAAGATGTTATCAGTATAGGCAAGAATGCAGAGGAATGTTCTTGGAGGCTTAAGGCAGATAAAAGAAAGGAATAAGATGTCACTTTATTTTTTTTTGTCCTGAGGTCAAGAAGATCTAGCAAATACACAGATTTTATAAAATAGGTGCCTGAACAGAAAATTTTATTCTGAAGGGAATGAAAAAGAAAAACAAAAGATATCCTTTGAAACAGCTAGTCAGTCCATCAAAACTATTTCTCTCTTGACCTTTCAGTCAGGAAGCCAATGATCTGCAGCATTAGTTGGTATAAATACATGACTAGCCATGTGATTTTCAGATACTATAGTCTAGTCATAGTAAACAGAGAGGTGGAAAAAAGACATGGAATAACATAAGACAGAATTAACCAAGCCCTGCAGATCTATCCTTCTGCGTAGCCTTAAATGAAAATCATATATTTAAATAGCATCCTTTTGCAAGCCTGGAGACATACGGCAAAGTTCACACTGTCAGCCCATACTCTTTAGCAGAGCATGTGGCAGTGTCTTGGTTCACCAAGGCTCACTGAAAGAAGTAGCAATCATTACAGCTGCTTTATTAGGATAATAATCATTCTAATTATAGAAAAAAAATTATTTTTATATTGTCTAGTTCGCACAAAAGTGGCCCAGAGTCTGGAACTATATTTCAGCCGCTGCCCTTAAATGGACTGACTGAATAGTAGGTTACAACAGCTAAACCTTTGCTTCTATTTTATTGCTTCAGTCACAAGGTTTTAAGCTCTATTTATACAAGTGGTTTGAGTTATAAAACACACATTATTACTTATAAGTAATTGAAAATAGCCTCCCAGACAAACAGAGATCTGGCCACCTGAACTGTAAGTTTGCCTAGCAAAACTATAATTCGATAGGTGTGCGACAAATGGTAGATATCCGGCACTAATTCTTGTGCTTGTCATTTGATACAAAGATGTAAGGAAAACAGTAGCAGAAGTATACACAGTTATTTCGAGTTTAAGTCACTAGGAAAATTATTGGGAAATTGCAAATGTCTCCCATTAACTTTTTAACTTTATTAGTATGTTTTCAATTTAGCTGACAAGCTCCTCCTTTGCAGGTCCTCCAGGAATGTGTAGAAAAATAAGGTACTTGATAAAATGTTTCCATGCAGAATTTGGTTTCAGCTATGCAATAAAATGTACACACTCGAGGGCAGACTTAGGCTTTTTCCTCTTTAGGCTGGTGGAAACCGGAAACGTTAGAGAAAAAATGCTTTGCTCCACTAAAGATAGGCTTTTTTAATAACGCACCTGGCATACCTAAAGAGAAGTCAGTATGGAAGCTAAAATTCGCAAGAAGAAAGAAAAATATTCACATTAAAAAGGGTAAAGAAATTTCTGAATCCTGACGAATGACTCGGGACTTAATCCTGCTGCCGTTGAAGTCAAGGTAAATCATTTATATCAAATTGGACCTCCTTCTAAGACAGAAATAAGAGCAAATATGTCTTGAGTAACTCAAATAAAACCTATCCCAAAAGTGCAGAATTCTCTGTGGCTACAGAGGATCATGGCCAACTTTAAGTCATCTTTTGTTTTTGGTAAGCCTGGGTAAAATTTTCAATGTCAGCGGAGTGTCCTTGAAGTCTCACTCCTTGAAGAGACTTACGCCCTTCTGAAATTTTTACTCCATACCTCTTTCCAAACCACTTTTGTGTGTTTCCCTCCAACATATGCCCTTTAAATTGATGCCATGAGTGCACTTTGTACTGGAATGCAGCCAGCAGCCAGCAGTATAAATAGCTGCTCTGCTTAATTACAAAAGGAAGGTTGTTTTCTTTTAGACTGCTAGCATCATCAGTATAAAAACCCAGTTTCAGAAAATGTCAATTTCTGAAGTTTACGTATTCATTTAAATACCTCCCAATATGTATTCTAGCAGATGAAGCATGAATTTAAGATAAACATCAAAAAAACAGTATTTGTGTTTTCTTTGCTGCAGGGAGTGGCTTTCAGTAAAATCTAAGGTAATAGATCTAAATCTCTATAAACAGCATGGCTGCATGTCATGCTAGCAATGGTTTTAAGCAGAACTTCCCTTCAACTCCAAAGAAAAAGCCTGCTTTCACATTTTAGTCATGATACTGCTCTACCCCAGTTAATACTGCCCACCATGACCATTGCAAGCTGTGCTATAGAAGGTGACCAGCTATACCTTAGAAGAGCTGGGAAGGGAAACGCTGCTGTTACTACTTTACAGACGGCTGAGCAGAGTCAAGGAACAAGCCACATCCCTTTATGTTCTCCATCAGATCATACTCAACACCACAGGGCTGACTTTTCTTATTTCCTGAACTCTTTCTCTGGGTAATAGAATTTTGTGCGTGTGTGCGCACAGCCCACAACCCCCTAAAACCTAATTAAGATGCTTTCACTGATTAAAAAAAAAACATGCTAAGTTTTGACCATTCTAGGCATTTCTTAGTCTACAGAATGAGGAAGACTTAAGCAGGGTTTGGCTAAGCAAGTACAGTTGGCGTTAACATCAGCTTTATTCTACCCTGTGGCAGTAGATTAACACGGTATCCGCATACCACTAACATCAAGCGGATCTGGGGGCGACAGCCTGTTGCGCGGAGCGTTTCCTGGGCTGAAGCATCCATCCTGTTTGGAAGCGTTCAGGGCCAAACCCTGCAGCCCTCGCTGAGGCAGGGCTCCAGCTGGCTTCATCGGCAGCGTTGCCTGAGTCAGGGCTGCTGGGGCTCTTCTCGACGGGAGCAGCACCCCCGCTAGCCCTCGCCTGCCGGAGCCCGCGGGAGGCAAATGCCTGTGGTCTTTAGGACCACCTAGGGGGCTCGGCGACAACGGCACTGGTGCAACGTGTGCTATATGCTGCTTTTAATTAGTCGCAGGCTGACTTTTTCAAACAGAAGGGGGCAAAATTTTCCCTCTTGGAAAAAATGCTGAAAAGTGTAACATTTCGAAAACTCTTTGGAGCCTCACTGAACTTCGGCAGAGCACAAGTTTGAAAGGTGTGGTTTTCCTCCAGCATTGCAAACGTCTGAGACAAGGAGGCACTGAAGCTTGATTTCCAGACCAATTATTTTCCAATAAGCATCCTGAATGTGTTATTTGAACAAACTTTTTCAGCCTTTTAAAGTTTGCCCACCCATCCTTCAACTGATCTGCTCTTCAAAGCTCTGTGGTTATTTAATACAGTAGCATTCTGAAATCTTGCTGGTAAAGCAGGGCAGTATGGCTTAGTCACCATATGGTGTGCATGAAGGAACACAGACCAGAACCACATTTTCTATTTGGGTTATTCTGTTTCAGAAATCAAACTGTGTCATTGAGTTCTGTCTCCTATCATCAATACCTGATCTTAAAATGACTACTAAATGGTCTGGACAGCTCTGAACACCAGAGTTGTGGTTACACCATGCTACGCAGCCAGCAGCTGGGGACAAGGGCAGCCAGGGTGGGTGGCACCACAGCTCTGGAGTTGAAGTCCTTCAGCAAGTTCTAGGTCTTTTTCACTGGTGAGGAGAGAGCATAATTTGGATCTTCTGGAGATTAGTTGTGCAGGACAAGGTTTCTCTAGCCTAAATCACAGACCACTCTTCAGATGTCGTGTTCAAGCTATCAATCTCCATTCTCTTTGTAGTCACCGGAGAAAAGAGAAACTTTAGCATGATTTGGCTATGATTTACTTTACATGACTACTTCATGGGGGCACTAACCGTGCCCTCAAAGTGCCTCCTCTTCTGTACTGACTACAATGTCCGTGACCAGTTCACATGCTGACAACTAGAAAGCAGTTGTGTGAAGTTATGAGCAAGGAACACATCCTCTCTGACTAATCTTTTGAGAATGCGCCATTAAGGAGGCTGGGATGACTAGCTCAGATATTGACACCTACAGTGAAAACATCTATATTTAGCTAGATTAATCTGTTCCATGTTTGGCCACATTCACCACTTTTCCTCATCATCCACCACCCTCACAGTTCCTCCTTCCAGCTTTTTTCCCCATCTCAAAATTCTACCTTCTGCTTAGGAAGCACAGACTACGTATGCCCATGATATACCCCTTGCTATTGTTGCTAAAACCCCCTCCTTTCCTCCTCTGTCAGATTGACATCTCAGCTGATCTCTGAATTTAACAAAAGCTCTCCAAGACGTCATCTTTTGTCATTCTCATTCCCCATGGAGTGCCATTTCTTCTAACACTTTGGACTACTTTGGACTGTCATTACCAAGCATTTTCTAGCTGTTCAATATATTATTCGCACGCTCACTGGGACAAGTCACTTCTGACAGGAGTACAAAACATCTTTTTTTTCCGTTATCAGCTCTCAGAATACACAACCACAGTTGTACCCAAACCGATGCTTTTGCAACGCTGCCACAAAGAATCACACCACGTAAGGTTCGGTGCCTCGCCTTCAGAAGGCTATTCAGCTAGGAAAAAATCTCATTTTCTAGACTTTTAACTAGACACAATTTTGTTGCTACTTGTGGTGCCTAGAGCTAGAAGAGATGTATTTGAGCCTTTGAGCCGTCCTAGACATTTTTTGGGTAAATATTCAATAGGGCACCGAGGACAGAAAAAAGAGCTCTGTCAGCAAAAAAAAAAAGTCTCATTCTTACTACTAATAGACGAATACTCATTTTCACTCATGGTTCCTCTCAGTTCAGGGACTGGGCACAGCCCGGTAAGAACAGGGAACAGAAAGGGACCATTAGGTACCCCTGCCTGTCCCAGGATGAGTCACAGAGATGGGAAGATACGTCAGCAGAGTGTGACGGGGCATCATGGACCTACCACAGCAGTTACAGGATCGTGACTTTTTCTTTGAAGAAAGGTACTGCTTTTAGCAGGATGACAAAACCCTCTAAAAAAAAATAATATGAAGAAGGTCAGTGACCAGAGCTAACACGGCTTTTCTGCCTATAAGGTATCTCTACACATGGAGAACAAAGGAATGATGCTTCTTATATTCATGCCATTATGTCAAATGATTTTATCGTACTCCCTTTATATGATGCATTGCAAAAGGCTGCTGAGTGGCCTTTCGCAAATGCTACTTATGCTATAGAGTAAGTTACAATTACTAAAATAAAACCAGAAAAGATTTCTATGATGAAAGGTGAAGTGGCCGTAAATAATAAATAAAGACAAAATAAAATCATGCTTACAATGAGAACTGGACTTGGAAATAAAAGGTGGGGACACCTTCATCTAAAATATCAAACCAAAGTACTTCTGGCATTTTTGAAAGCCTAGATAACATAATTACACTTATTTATTTGCCTGTCCTGGAATTTTAAAATTCTGTGCAGGAAGTGCCAAAATACCACAAAGGAGCTTATGTCCTAATTTTTCTGGCTGATCGTGATCAGGGAAATGCCAGAAATATCATGGGACATTTTTCTTACATTTGCAAATTGAAAAAGTAAAAATAAAGCAGCTCAACTTCTGCAACTAGTGCTGAGTGTGATCTGAGGTTTCTGAGAGTTGAGTAGACAATTTCCTGATATTATTAATATGCTAAATCAAGATGAGAGGTGGCAAATCTAACAGTAAAACACCAGGGACTGTAAAACAGAAAGTCTAGGTTACTCTTCTTTTCCATCACTGTCTCGTTCTGCTATCTTGTGAAAAGGCACTTTCTCTCTTAAGTTAGCTTTCCCCGCGTGAACACTTTCCCACCTAAAATTGTGAATATTATTGTGTGTCGTATGCATTCTTTTCATCAAATATGATGATGCTTACAAATATTTTGATGAGTAAATGATAATTCATCTTCTTGACCCATCTCTTGGGTCATCTCATTATTTGATTTGATGGCATTTTTTATGTAAGACGCACTTCTTTTCAAATTGCACAGTTTCAGTCACCCTATATGTTTATTGCTTCTGTAGTCACTTATCCCTGACTTCCCTTTTTATTGATGTTGCCTAAAATATAAAATTTTAATAATGTCTGATGAAAGCATGAAAAAAGAGCTGATTTTAATTTACATTCAGTACAATAGGCATTTTTATACAAAAATCTCTAAGCTAAAATCCCTCAATGTATGATACTTGTGTTCAGAGAACCTGGAGTCCCCGAGCAAAAATAACCGACCATTTGAGATGCAGCAGTCTAGGCTCGTTACTCAGAGAAATAACCACAAGGTGGAGATATTACAAGCTATTACTAGCAAATATAAAGCACAGTGCCTAACACTGATATTTCCAGTTTTTAACTAGGGAAATAGTATCATATTTTAAATTACAATTGTCTCTAATTAACAATTATGATGCAATAAAAGTAAAGGAAGTCTGTAATAGCAAAATAATTAAAACGAATGCTCTTGTTTGCCATTTCTATCTTGACCTTGAAATTAGTTCCTCGTATTTTATAAAATTTAATTATATTAACTTATTACTTTCTATGAAGGAATATGATTTATGTTAGTGAAATAAACTGTGCATTTACTAATTATATAGCTAGACTGCAAGTCAGCTTTGCATAATCATCCAAATATCCCTTAAGATCTTCACACAGTCATGCAGAAACTACCTGGACTTTAACTGTAGGAGGGAGAGGAGCAGAGAGAGAGAGAGAGTGTGAGAGCACAAGCTGAAGTGTGCTGTATTTCAGCTCTGATGTATTTATCTGTACCAGTGACTGCCACCACCTCTCACAGAATCACCACCACAGGAACTGCGGGTAAGAATTGCTTCACGCTCAGGAAACTTTCCGTAGAAGTAAAAGGCACGATTCACAATCGATCACATTCACAAGTATAAGGAAGAGAAAGAAACAATCCTAGCATTTTTGTATTCTCTACCCAGTAGTCAGAGCACTATGAAGGCAAGGAAAACGTGCATTTAGATCCTTTCCTGAAACCTTTAAAGTAGAAATCTGACTAAAAAATCCTGACCGCCTCACAGGTCACAGGTTAGGAAATATTCTTGCAAAATGGAAGATACAGATTCCAAACTCTGCTTTGAATAAAAGAGGAATGTTGTCTAATTATTCTGCTGCAATAGATGTAAAGGAGCAACCACCACCTTCTCCTGACTGACACGATATTTAACTGCTCTTGTGAATCCGGACCACAACTTTTAAATTATTCATTTTTATAATTTTCAAAAACATTTACCTTTCATTGCCCACATTTTTGGCAGTACAGCAATTATCAGAAGAGGTTTATATGATTGCTCTAGAACGCTAGATTTTCTAGGAAAGATAAGGTTTTCTATATCCATAGAATAGCCTACCAATTTCTCTCGTCTTTTGCTTAGTTTTCTAAATCCCTGGCTTTTGTATAGGCTATAGGGATATGTCCTGCAGGACTTTCCAAAATGCAACATACTACTGTTGCCAGCAATCTCAAGCTTTGCAAATGCAGTAAATGCTTTCCATAGGAGTGGAACTTAAATCTGACTTGGAAAAGTATGACCTATCATCCTGAAGGGGTTTTACACCACTGTCTTGAGATAATTAAGTCGTATGAGGTATTTTGAGACATGAAAAAAATCTCTGGGGAGTAGTACTAGTGCTATCTACATCTGTTAAATTTAAAACTTCAAAATCATTTAAACTTAGGCATAAGTCATCTGTTCTTTGCCTGGAGATACAATCTGATACAGAAGGAACTAAAAAGTTTAAGAATCATCATAGTTCTACTTCTCCATAAAATATGTTACAATGCTATATAACTGCTGGCTAGAAGTTGCGTATATGTTATATATATTCATCGCTAAGAGTTGTAAATTTATGTACAGCTATAACTTACGGAGCCAACTTCTATCAAGCTCATCCTTCAAACCAGCAAAAATTATCCCTGTGGAGTTCTCATATTACAGAAATATTATAGCTGTGTGTTATGGGAAGCAAAGAAATGGAAATTAAAAGAAATTTGCTCCTGTGTTTCACATATACTATTTGTGCCCCTCCATGTTTTTCCTCTCTAGTAATTAGGATATCCTGAAATAGGATAATGTGGATGTGTGTTTTATATTATATGTATATATATTTATCTGTATAAAAACTTATTTCCCTGACGCATTTTTCAAAAGAACTTTATCATTCTTAGGATGTAAGAAACTTTATATTGCAATCATTTTGTCTAGCTTAGGGTTACCCTAACAGTAGTAGTATGTCACCATTGTTAGTATTAAAGCTTAGAAATCCCCCAGACTCACTGACTTCTAATTTAAAATGCTAGATTCTTACTTCTCCTTTACGGTCTTACTGTATGCATTGGTTTGACTTTACAAACTGGATAATGAAGATAGAAGAATTGCACAATACCAAAACCAGACCGTAAAATATTAACTGTAGGTGAAACACACACCCTCCCTTGCAGAAGCCAGAAAACAACTCATATATTGCTTAAGAGTATGGGCTGCAGCTGGCACTCCACGCAAGTTCTCTATCAAGCCCCAGAATGAAGTACTTAAGGCTGATTCAGACAAGTAAGGGACGGAAAAAGAAGAGGGCTGCTGCAGGAAGAAGCAGCTTATTTGCCTGTTCTTCTTTATTTTTTTCTGTTGATTTCCATATCCGGAGCACTTGCAAACACAATGGACCTCGTGGTGTCAATTTTTTCATATTATCAGTACATAAACCCACAATTACGCATTCATTATGAGTCACTACACACTTCTGCGTGAATAACTGTAGATAGACGTTGTTCTCTGAAAACTGAAAAATGCACCCACAGCTATTTCTAGTTAAGGAGGCCCACTGAATATATGTCTATGTGTGTTTAGATCAGCAAAGACCCTTACAAGGCAGCAAATCCTTAAAATCAACAAAAGTGTGAGCTGGTAGCTACTGTAATTGCTAGCAGTGAGTCATGTTAACAGAGAAATGGTGAAATATGGCCTGTTTTATTATTATTATGAGGGGCTATAGCTAGATTCAACTGAAGAATATAGGGCTCAAGGGAAGCCTCATAAACACTGACATAATCAAGTATTGGTTTTAATACAAATTCATAAATTTTTATAGGTGCCGAGTTGTCAGGCAGATAATATATGACCAAACTCTGGATAAAGTATACGGGAAAAAAAGCATTCCAGAAGGACTGCAAATATAACATGATACAGTGCAATGCCACGGAGGACTGCAGCTTTGTTGGGACCACAGCTGTGAGCAAGGGGGTGCACAAAGCATTTTAGCTGGTGCCTTTGGAGGGCTGGCTTGCATCCTGAAAGCCTTCTGTACTTAGGGCAAGCTTCCTTGAAACTGTTAACAAAAGCTAGCAGAGAAACATCAGCAGCAAATGTACTGAGTTTATTTTTAAAGAATTTGTTCTTTTACTCGAGGCAACATTTCCCTTATAAAGAAATAAGAATAGGGATGGACGGATGGATGGACGGATGGATGGATTGGAAGACTTGCCAAAGGAAGAGATCGGGCCTTTCTCCAATAAGTCAGAAAGCAGGACTTGGTCCACAGAAGCAGTGTTTTCTGTGCAGCTACTAGTCGTGTTTTGCCAGTCACCAGTGAAGTATCATCCACTGTGCGTGAAACACCCCTTGTAAAAGATGTCAGCAGAAGGAGCACAGATCGCCTACCTCTCAGCTCCACAGCAGGCTCCCTGGCTCCACAGTCAACACATGCAATGAGTGGGTTGGAGGAAGATTCAAACTGCTGCAGCTCACGCTGGATAATGACTGGGGAAAAAAAGAGCCTGAATGACCACTGCGGCAGCCAGTTTTACCATTGTAGAGTACATAAAGGCAGCATCTAAGAGCACAGATGGCTGCAGCTTCTCCCTGACTCCCACATAGAAGAATGCAAAGCAGGGGCCCCTTTCCTCCTCTGCTCCATCGCTGCTCTGCTTCCTTTGTAACCCCTCCTCGATACTGCAGTTTACTGGCCATTAGCCACTCGCTGCTTCCCTACGGGCAACTACAACTGCAGTTGCAGGACGGGGGTTGTCTTGCCAATTGTGAAATATTATATTCTGACATAATATAATCTTTCCATGTAAAATAAAAATGCATGCAAACAGCAAGCAGAATGGCTAATAAAATGAAAAGATGCAGGGGGGGAGTCTAAGGAGAGAGAAATTCTAGCCTTGTTCAGATCAATGGCAGAATTCCCACTCTTTTCAGAGAGCCAAAATTTCACGCTAGATATTCATAACCCTTTTTAGCTACATTTTAGATAGCTAGTTTGGCAATTTCAGACCGCTAGTTTAACAGTGATCCATGCTGTGTGTATAACTTCAGGATTTATATTCAATTGAGGAGGTTTGGAGCCCTTTTACTTTGGTCACATATCAATTCCAGCCTTAAAATTGATAGTGCATCTGAGAAATTACAATTTTCCCTAAGAAATACTATCTTCTTGGTGCTTGGAAGACGTAACATAGGTTTTGGGATGGCTACAAACAGTTTGAGATGTTGGTACCGCAGGCTTATCATGAACTTCACACAAGCAAGGGCTTCTGTCTTGTCTCGTGTAATCCATTGCCCTACGTCTGCCCCACAGCAACCCACTGATTGCCCTCATGTAGTGGGTCCCTGACACGCCGAGACCCTGAATGCTACACGGCAGCCTCCACTCCAGTCTTCAGTCTTTGCAGTGCCTTCTTCTGAACTGATGCTGTAAATTCCCTCTGACAACAATTTTACATTTTGATCAATGTCAAAAATAGATCTGCCCCGCTGACCTGCCCATACACAGACCTCGTCATGCAGCATGACACTTCAGTGCATCCACCGCATCGAGCTCTGCTCTTGCTCATGGACATAATAGATACATTTCAGGATAGCACACAGAGAGAGAAGCAGGGATCTCTGGAAATTATTTGGATCTATAAAAACCTCACACTGTTTTAAGTCAAAAGGAACCCAACTTTTAGAGAAAATGACGCTTCCCACTCTTAAGAAGTTTGGCTAGAAACAGCATCGAGGAGAAAAACTGAGTCAAGTTACCTGATCCGTTCTGCAATACATCACGTGCCATGGTGCTGTCTTCAGTACAAATTTACCCTTCATCTCGGACTGGGAATGGTTAGCAGCCTTTGGTAAAACTAAGCAGGAGCAAATAATTCATACATAAGTTTGTGTTCTTTTAATAACTGAATTTGTTTGATGAATTTGTCTACTTTGGACAGTGCTTTAATCATTTTTTACTTCAGTCTGACTCTGAAACAACCATATATTTTATAATCTTAAGGAGAGACAACCTTATAATTTATACCAGTTAAATATATATTACAGTACCTTATAGCTAACATAAGCCCTTTGTTTTCCCTCAGAACATTACAGCAAGCGATATTATGAATCAATAAAATCTGCTGCCTTTTCCCCTTGTTCAACTGTATACACTTGGGGCTTGGGGCAGTGCCAAAAAAAATCAACACATACCAGTGGAGGTCATAAAGAAAAAAATCCTTACATCTTCTCCTGCCACTCATTTTAGCATAGTTAGTCTGGCTGGATGCATAATTACTTTTCAGATAAAGTGCTAGTTGATTACTATTGCTCACCTCTCGGCAGATTTTTGGGTAAAATTTCCCAGCTCTCTTAGCCGATACTTTTATGTTGTGAATACTTGTTGTCCTACAAAGTATTTGTTATGAAAAGGGCATTTTTTTCCCTTCCTAATTTGTCCAGGAGTGAGGATTATGCATTCTGAAGCTCATTCTGCAGGGAAAACAAAAAGAAAAAAAAAAAGAAGAAAACCCCAAAGGATAGCAATCAATCAAAAGTTTTAACCCTTCAGGAATTTCTTATTGAAAGTTCATAAGAAATAGCATCGTTTAGTTTAGGACTAAAGGAAAATCACTCACACAAAACATATGTTCCATGCCTAAATGGCAGTATTTATTAAATGTTGCCAACCATAGTTCATAGTGCATGTGCTTATTTTTATGGAGTATCACTTCTTCACACAAGACTGCATTTTTGTAAGCGGACTGTCAACACAAGAAGAATATTCACTTCTGAGTTTCATTTTCTAGACTGTTCGTACTATGATTCCTGAGAAATTAACCAGCTCTGCTCATGTTGGAGATGGTAACAAACCTTGTATTTTCAACAGAAGCTGTTTGAAAGCTTAGCCAAGGATAAAAAACAGTCAAGAAAGCTGGATCTGATCTGAGACTGATGCCTACATTTCAACACATCACAAGAAAACACTGAAACTTCAATGTTTGGCCAAAGTGACTGATTTAACATCCCCTGAAGTCAGAGACTTACTCTTGAGTTCAACAGCATTGGACTAAACCCATATGCCTTAATTCATACCTGCATCTCTAATTAGAAAAAAAGCCATTGAAAAGTAAGCTTAAATAGTAGTCTGGAAAGAGAGGCACTAAAGTACATCTCTAAATGCTCTATTGTATCACGGCTATGATAAGCAACCATAAGATAAACTACAGGAAACATGATAATAACTCTAAAATAATATAATTTCCAATTTTACAGTTTGGGGCATTTCTTTTTGGAAAATAAAGCACAATTATTGCAAGCATTATAAATTATCAAATCCAGAAACTTCAAAAAAAAAAAATCTTCACCCAACAATGGCCTAACAGGATACTGTAATTATAACGTCTGGTTTATAGATCTGATTCTGCAACAGAGCTACAACACAGCTGCTCACATCATGGAGAGGTTACAAATGACTTTATTAATTACAGTTCCTCTGTCACCTTGCCAGCACTTCCTGTGGGTCCAGACCAGTCCTGTCACCGAGATACTCCTCCCATTGACTTTAACAGCACTGGAACAGCTCCATGCTAACAGGAAAAGTACAAGCAGAACCAGGCCTTATGTTTGTAATACGTTTCATTAATGTTTCCTTTAAAAAACAAACCCCTACGAAAATGCAGAAAAAGTTCCTTTGATATGGTACAAAACGTCAATAGAATAATTTCATTGCTTCCATTTTTAAATGTGTTTTGGTTAGATTTTTTAGACTGCAGTTGCACAAACAGTCCAGGCAGAGGTGAGTGAACAGTTTAATATTTTCCAGGGTTTTCATTCCCTCCCACTTTCCTTTTGTTAATTTTCCCAGTTGTCCCCATTCCACTGAAGTAGCTATAAATGGGTGCATCCCTCCATTTCTTTTGGGACTGGACTCAAGCCCTTGAACTGCAACCCAGTGTAGACGCAGAAAGCCCCAAGCATACAAATACCCTGTTTTCTGAGCGAGTGATAGTGAGCTGCTCACCTTGACAATTCAAAACCTCATTTTGAATATGTTGCACTTTTCCTCTTCGCATTTTGTAACGCTCATACACAAGAATGTATGAGAAGTCACAGATGTGGTGCAATCCTTCTCCAGGCAAGCAGCAGGGACCCAGCCGGGTGCGGGGCCGCTCCAAGGGCTGCCTTCACCGCAGCAGAGATGAGGAGCCACATCCTCGAGGTGATGAAAGCAGCTCCTTTGTCACCTCTGCAGCCTCCGCGAGACCGAAAACCTCTTCCAGGAAAGCTCTTCATATTTAAAATCTGCAAAAACAATACCATTGAGAGAGGAGGTTAAATGCACTTTTCTTTTTTCTCCATAAGAGCTAAGTGTAAAACAAATCATAGGATTTTAGCAGCTAGAGCGACTGCTTTTGGTCTGTGTAACTGTGCGAAGGGTGCTTCACTGATCTTTTTCACAAGACAGTATTTAGTTAATATACACCACAGGCGATTGCTCATGGCACCGTGATTACTCTGGAGCTGGCACCACACTACCCATTTCAGACATGCTTATCATGGTGCGTTCATTGACCGGTCCTCAGACCATGCAACTCCCTCAAGGATATCACTGTTTCGATAAAAGGCATCTGGTAAAAGGGCAATGGCAGGGACTAACCAGGCCAGGATTCTTCCATGCTGAGAACACCTGCAGATGCCAGAAGCATCTTGGGTTTTTTTTTTAATAAGCCAGGACTCAAATGATCACAAGAGATAATTTTCTAATTACACCTAATTCTTACTGCTGACAGAAACAATTCCCACCAAACAGAAAGCACAATGTACTGGATATTGAGCTGTAATTTATCTCCCAATCTTGCCTCTTTTCTTTAAATAAATCATGACTTTTCCATTAATTAGTCAATGTAGTCTTCTGAATAACAAGTCTCTACATGTCTTTGGCATTCTAAATTTGCTGCACCTTGTTAAAAAGGGTGAAGAGGCACAGTCCTTTTTTTCCTCTCCAATTTTGTCTCCAAGTGCTGTCAATCTTGACAACCTCTTGGCAGCTGGCTCCTAGGCACATAAGTATGGACTGCAGTTAAACTAACTGAAATATTGCCTTCAAATGAGGGAACAGAAGAAATTGTAGAAAAACCTATTTTGAGTTTTGAAAGCTGTGCTTCAAAGAGCTTTGGCTTTGTTTGAAAGAGACAGAAATTCTTGGTTTCTTTCAAAAAGTAACAAAATTCTGAATCTATTTTTCTCCCATAACCAAGTGTTCAGAGAAACAAATATCATTAGTCCCACCAGGAGCCCCATGGCAGTCCCATGAATATTTGGTATGATTCTCCAAAAGCAGGATCTCATGAATATTATTTTTTTTCCAGATATTCCTCAGCTACAGCTCTATTGCTATGGGTAGCAATGAGAAAAGTTAACCTGATCCAAGGATGGGTTTTGTGCAACATCCTTCTGTAGGCTGCCATTGCCGAAGGAAGCTGGGGATGGTGCTGGTGAAGGGAAGCCCACTCTGGGCTGCACAACAGCTCGAGTCAGTGTGCCCAGATTCCCGGCTGCCTGCTGTCTCCTCGTTTCCTCCCTGCCTCCAAGTGTCCAGGAGAGCTGCTGCTGCCCATCCTTGATCTCAGCCAGGCATGCTCCTTCTTGCTGTGTTTCTGCAACTACTGCATTTTGGGGCTGCTGCAAAATTCATAGAATCATAGAATAGAATAGTTCAGGTTGGAAGGGACCTTAAAGATCATCCAGTTCCAACCCCCCTGCCATGGGCAGGGACACCTCCCACTAGACCAGGCTGCTCAAAGCCCCATCCAGCCTGGCCTTGAACACTGCCAGGATGGGGCATCCACAGCTTCCCTGGGCAACCTGTTCCAGTGTCTCACCACCCTCACAGGAAAGAATTTCTTCCTAATATCTCATCTTTCAGTTTAAAACCATTACCCCTCGTCCTATCATTACACTCCCTGATAAAGAGTCCCTCCCCATCTTTCCTGTAGGCCCCCTTTAGGTACTCGAAGGCCGCTATAAGGTCTCCCTGGAGCCTTCTCTTCTCCAGGCTGAACATCCCCAACTCTCTCAGCCTGTCCTCACAGCAGAGGTGCTCCAGCCCTCTGATCATATGTGTGGCCCTCCGCTGGACCCGTTCCAACAGGTCCATGTCCTTCCCGTGCTAAGGACTCCAGAGTTGGATGCAGTACTTCAGATGGAGTCTCACCAGCACGGAGTAGAGGGGTAGAATCACCTCCCTCAACCTGCTCGCCATACTTCTTTTGATGCAGCCCAGGGGGGCTTAAAGCCTGATACCAGTAAAACCGTGCTACTGCCTGTATGAAGGGTGGTATGCCACGTATCTTCAGAACATTTAGATTTGTCAGATACCCAAATGTCATCAGTTCTAGGAAAGCATTGGTGTGTCTGTCCTCCAGTGGGCAGGTGAAAAGCACCTAATCAATGTTACCCTTCTGCCTTGCTGCCCTAGCAGCAGCCAGCCCAGTATAACCAAGACTCTGCAGAAGTTACCCACCATCTGATCCTGTGCACCTTGAAGCAAATTTGAGTAATGCCTTTTGCTATGTGGAAGAACTGGAACATTCAACCTTATTAATCATTCTTTAAAATAAATTTCTAGTGCCAGGAGGTCTTATGGTGGATAACAAAGAATTCATACTGAATAAAATTTAGACATTTCCAAGAAGAATGAAAACACGTGTTCAGACAGGATGAGAAGTGTTCAGACAGGATGAGAAGTAGCATATTTTATTACCCACCCTAGCAAATAATTCAGTGCAAACCACTGAGAGAACTCTTGAAATGTATGTGCAACTTTTACCCCACCATAACTAATTGTCGCTTCAGGAGACAGTGTTTCTTGGATATCACTGTGACAGAAAATAAATTCTGTTTTTCACAACTGATGAATGTAGGGTATATTGGGCAATATTCCAATTCTTCATTCTCTCTGAATGGTAGTATTATCTTTTTACCCAATTTCTCTGTTTTCCCTCAAGTCCTCTGTGTTGTAAAGTAAGAGTTATCCACCTGATTTTAAATTGCTTGTTTACAGGACTGGATTAATTGTGGAAGAACAAGTTCTTTGCTTAAACTGCCAACATCCAAAGAGGGCCCTGAGGTTAAGTGAGCTGTTGCGGGACCTTTCCTCTCTCAGTTCTTCCCTCTCTGTTTTCAGAAAGGCTGCAACTCAGGCATTGATTTTCAGCACCTTATTGCAGCAGACCCTCGGGGAAGAGGACTGGCATGGGTGTAGCTGCAAGGTTGTGCTTGCCAGACCCTGATGCATGGAGGTCCCAATGTCTGCAGGTTGGATAATGCCTCGGTCGCCAGAAAGCAGCTCTGTGGTTCCCCTCTAACTGCAAAAGGAGAGGTCTCGCCTTGCTGTCCTCCATCAGAGACACTTCATACACAAACACAGATGGGAATTTGACTGTAACATTTCAGAAATCCTTAGAAGCGGTTGATTCATTTTCTCATCTAGTGCAACAATTATTCTTGAACATACAGGCCAGTCCTATTGTAAACGTTAACTCTTAAAAATTGATCATTTGAATAGAATCCTAGAATCACTCAGGTTGGAAAAGACCCTTGGGATCATCAAGTCCAACCATCAACCCCACTCTACAAAGTTCTCCCCTACACCATATCCCCCAACACCATATCTAAACGACGTTTAAACAGGGATGGTGACTCCACCACCTCCCTGGGCAGCCTATTCCAGTGTCTGACCACTCGTTCTGTGAAGAATTTTTTCCTAATGTCCAGTCTAAACCTAACCTGTTGCAGCTTGAAGCCATTCCCTCTTGTTCTATCGCTAATTACCTGTGAGAAGAGACCAGCTCCAACCTCTCTACAATGTCCTTTCAAGTAGTTGTAGAGAGTGATGAGGTCTCCCCTCAGTCTCCTCTTCCTTAAACTAAACAGTCCCAGCCCCCTCAATCGCGCTTCATAAGATTGACTTCAGCAAATTCTTTGTATAGAAAGCTTATTGTAATAATACTTGTGTTATTCTTTTAACATGACTGTGGCCACACACCCTGCACAAAACATTGTGGTACTATTTTTATAAGCTCTTTCTTTTTCACAGCCAAAGACATTGGCCCTGGTTTGCACTGATAGTCGCGTAGGGCAGAGTGAAAGAAAAACCCTGCCAAGAATCTGCCTGTTTTAGCTCCAAATTTATTTTCATGGCTTGTAAAGCTAAGGATCATTTGAAGACTATCTCCAAACTCCCAGAAGAGAGGAAAGTGCCTGGTGGCTTGTAAATACAGCCTAGTAAAATAGATTTTTTTTTTTTTTTTACACTCGGTAAACACGTGTACATTGTACTCAGTTTGCACACATGCAGCTGCATACTCACTTTTATTTTTTTAAACACTGGTGCTGGTTTAGACTGGAATAAGGCTAAGCAGTCAGAAGATTTTCTATGTGGGCTGAAGTTTCTCCCAGAATCTGCTTGAAACCACATGATACAATTCCAGTATATCTGACAGAATGGTACAGGCCATGTTGGCTACAGCACTGTGAGAACAGGAATAAATGAATTCAAGACCATCCTGATGATAACAAGGATAAAGCTTTATAATAACCGTAAGAGCCACTGGATAAAGTGTAACTGGCTGTAACCTCACGCCCATGTCACGTTACTATGGCCAGAAAATAAAGATCATTTTGTTCCCAGTACTTCCGTGTGTCATAACATTATTAAAGACAGATTGCCTTACTTAAAAAGCACAGTATCCCTAAAAATTGAGTGAAGGGCAAGTCTTTTACCAGTGCGGTACTTACCACTCACATCAGAGCTGTTTCTGCCTTCCAGTGGAAAGCTCTGGGGCAGAGATGTCCTTGACAGGCAATCACAGAACTATTGCTTCAGAGACCAAATCCATTTATTAAAAAAAATCCTCACCTTACAGCAGTCTTTTTACTCTCAAAACCCATGTACTGCCAACGAACTCAGGGCTAACACAAAAGCCACCTCTGTGTCTCGGGCTGGCTTTTTTGGTCAAAGTGCTGCACATGCCCTGTGCCCAGTTTGGTCAGCTGAAGAACGGACAAGTTTCATGCCCTGCAAATCTCAATGCTAAAGAAGACTTTTTCTTTGGACAAACTGTGCCTTTTCGATTAGATTTTCACCATCCTGCCCTTCCACTGCTACAGCAGCTCCTGGTTCAGAGGCAGCAACGTCACCTAGAACAAGATTTCCTGAATACCACCTGGAGAAATTTATTTCCTCTCTGACTCTCTGCAGGGTAATATCACATTAACCGCATCAGAAAACTCAGCATCTTTAAAAAACCTCACCAACCACATACACAATGGCCTTCCAAAGCTGCTATATTTTACTTCTATAGGAACATGGTAAGTCTCCACAATCTGCAGCTATTTGTTTTTTGGCTATAAGTAGGACATGCTGATACCCTCAGTTAAGACAACTTCATGTAATCTTAATGGGACAGTTACGCTGGTTTAGTGAGTGCCAGCATCCTTACTTCATTCATGACTTCTTATCAGTTCCTGTCATTGTGCTTTGCTTGGCACTTCAGAAGGTTTGAAGGGCAAATTCAGAGCTGACTCTTATTCATCTACTCTTGTACACTTTTTTCATCTCTCTGAACTGACGAAATGGAGATCTGGAAAGCAAATTGTTATTTTCATGCACTTGAAAATGAAGCACACACAGGAAACAATTTCTGGGGAAACAGTAATAGGCAAAAACTATGTGAAAGAATGCACGGGACCCCCTCCTGTTTTAAGTTTTTCCAGATGTTGGCCAGGTGTCCTTATCCATACATCACTGAGTGGATTAAAGCTTGATTCTGCATACTAGATATCAAATCACTTGCAGATATCCTCTATATCATGCAGCGCTTCAACATCCACCTGGAAATTCCTCGTAGGAGTGGGTCTGAGTGCTGCTCGCTTCAAGTCCACACCAGGTTCTCACTCTTTGACCTTTCATTACTTTGTCCTTTCTTTAAGAATATCTTCATGAAAATTGTGAAGAATTTTCCAAATGTGCATTTTCATTTGCCTCTCTCTCCCTTCCTCCAGAAGCTACTTCTTTTGTGTTCGGAGAAGATTCATATCGGAAGGAATGGGAGGAAAAATTTCTGCCAACATGCGCAGAAGCGGAATTGGCCTCTCTAGAATTGGAAGCAGCACAAGGATAATGCAGAGCAGAGCAATGCTGTACAGAAGTCAAAACTTTCTTCTTGTTCTGCCGTTTTGCAATCATTGCCACCACCTACAATGGAAGCACTGAAGCTCCAGAAAGAAAACTGGGCCATTTGCAGGGAGTGTTTCAACATCTCATAGTGGCCTCTGCTTTTAAAGTTTGTTTCCTTACTTATTCTGATCTTAAACTCTCTATAATAGCATATTTTTGTAAATAGGCATCATACTAACTTCGCTGAAGCTCACCCATCACCACCAGGTCATTGTTTATCTTTTTCCCTTGCCTTAAACTTGGCTGCTTGCTACAGTCACTTATTCCAGCTGGTTGAATCCGAGTGTTGCTGAAATCTCCTTAATGTCTATTTTGATTTCGTATCTGTTACACACCACAGAGTACTACCCAAATATCATCTGTTTACAAAAACTGTTGTATGTCTAGCTTTGAATTAGCTGATGCACCATTTGCTGTTCAGTAACTTCTGCAAGTGTCCTCCAGGAGACTGCACGTAGCTTGCACAAAATTGGGGAACAAAAAGAACAAAAATCTTCTCATAGCTGCAATTTTACCTTTTGCCAAAACTTGAGTGGCAAGCTGTGAAAAGGTGCTATTCTTCCTGAGGAGCAAGTACAGATTCAGATAGCCTAGAAAGGAACTGCCTTGAATAAATTCAGGTTAATTGGAGAATAATTGCTGATGAACAGCTAAAGACAATATCAGAGAAAAACTGATTTAAAGGACATTTTTTTAAAGACTTGATCATAAAGACAAAAGTGTCATGGAAAATTTGAAACTTTCCATGTTTTTCATAGATATGCTGCATATCTGTGAAACCCATCCTTTTCTGTTTTGGTCACCATAATGATGAACTTCTCAGACATTTCAGATGGGTTATTTCACCTGTACAATAGTTTCCAGGTCATTACAGCATAAGGTTTGGGTGCTCTTCTGTGTGTTCTTAGATTTAGATGATGATTACTTTTGCTTCATTTGCAAGACAAAAAGGGTGTAAAAATCTCCATTGACTAAAATTAAAATCCAGAAAGGTACTGATTTCTCCATGCACAAAGGGCCACCAGGTATTTGCACTCCAGATGACTTATTTTAGACAAAAGGCAGCATGTGAGAAAGGACAAATGTCAAAGGCTCCAAGAGGGAGTTCACTTCACGCATTTCTTTTGGGACAGGCTGTCTCAGCTCTGTCTCACAGCATACCAAACAAGCAGACTCCATATTTCATTAACGGGCTCAATGTAAACAAAAGATGACCAACAATGAACAGAGCCCTAGTGTGTAAGGTGTATCTTACACTTTGAAAGAGATAAGAGACCTTGCCCCAAAGATCTCGCAGTCACAAAAGATGTATAGCCACAGAAGCCTCCTTGTAGCATAAAACATCAGATGCTTTTCCAACAGAAAGAAGGTTTTTTCTCTCAAAAAATATCCTGTCTATAACAAAGTTTTCTACCCAGATGTTGTGTTGAAAAAAAGAATGTAATCCAGACTTTGTGGAAGAAAATTCCATAAGGTGTTCAGCAGACGAAAAAAAATATTCCAGTTACAGCAGTGTTCTGATATCCATAAATCATCTCTGGCATGTTTTCCTCCTAGTTCTTTATGCTGTCGATTCAGCAGTAATGCCCTTATTCTGTCATTTTGTGAGATATGTTATTCCTTTCACAGCTTTGAACAATATGTTCTCATATGAAATGCCCTTATAGCAGTACTAAATAGGCCATGAAATAGTAGTCTCTTTTCAGATCAAGTGTTTGTACACTTGATTTACCAATCATGATAGATAGACAGACAGACAGACAGACAGACAGACAGATGGACAGGGCAACATCATTTAATCTGTATTTTTCATTATTATCTTATTTTATTATCGGATGCTGTGGGACTCTAGGGACATGTTTCAAGGTACTTCTTGCTAATGAAGCAGTAATTCAAAATGCCACCCTATCCCATAAGAGGATGCTGCAAAAGTCACAGACATTTTATTAGAATTAGATTAGAATTCAAAGTGAATGTGTCGTAGACTGCACAGGCGTTGGCTAAGGCTTGAGGTCTCTCAGGTAAAACAGCTTGCTTAAAAAAGGTATTTGGCACAAATCTGGACTTTATAAAAATATCCATCAAGTATTTTATGCAAGAATTCCACATGAATTTAGCTTCAGATAATGGAAAATTTTCTAAAAAGTCCAAAGTATCTGAAAATGGGTTAAATGCACAACATGGCCTCAACAGTTCTTAAGTGGCCTACATTTCTATAGGATTTTACATCCTGGAAGAGTCCAAAATAATTTTAGAAATTATGGGAAATTCTTGACTCTTTGGCCTAAGGACATTTTTTGACAATGTTATTTAGCACTTAGTCTAGCTTCATGCTTAAAGAAACCCCATGTGAAAGCTGGCCATTTGTGAGGTGACACATATAGGAAAACTCCTCAAGATAATACAAGAATAACTAGGAAGAATGCAATAGCTCATATGGACATTTGGGTAATACAACAGACAAAATAATCCTGGCAACAGAATTTCTTCGTTTAAATGAAATTATATTGATCTAAATACATAGATTCTGGAGGTATCGGCACTCACTTTGCTGAGTGTGCAGGCTGGAAGATTGATTTGATCCTGTAGAGGTGGACATTAGGTCACTCTCCAACATTTCATAGCCCTGGTAGACTGGTTCGTTGAGGTCAGCTAAAAAATGATACCCAAAGAAGTTGCAAATTAGTACAAAAACTTCGGGTCGTGTTACAACCAGCTGCAAATGTTGAGTGCAGAGATCCCGCATCGGATCATTAACCAAGAAGTTTTCAAACTTTTCATTAAGTCAGAAACTAAAGATTGACCTTGAGCTTCAGAAAATGTTTCTTGGAGAAGTTACTGGTTTGAGTGTAGTTTTGTGACTACCAGACCATTAAAATGACTTCAAACAACAGCAGTACTGCATCAACCAGTATCATGACAGAAAAGCAGTCAGCAATTGCATTGGTCATGAGAGAGTTAACTCTGCAAATCAACCAAAGCACAGCCTGAACCTGATTAAATTTTAAAATGTAGGACAGCAATTTGAAATTTTGCATGAAATCAGATGCAATCACTCTCATATCACTTCAGAATCCAACAGAAAGCTTGTTTTCCTGTGCTCTCAAATAGGAATACTTAAAAAGATTTAAAAAAAAGTGAAACTTCATTTAAGATCCAAAACCTGTTTTCAGTTGGGGAGCTTTGTTTTCAAATTTAAGAATTTTTTGAAGAGGTATTCCCAAGGCTAGTGCCAGCCATCCTGAATCACCATCTCAGCCTCAGGCTCTGTTAGGCTCCAGCTACAAAACATCTTGGGAACTGCATCCCTTGAACACTGACTAGACACAGTGCCAGGGAAGCCAGACATCTTCCCCCCATAACTCTCTTTTCTGCCTCTTTCTGACTCTGTTCACTAAAGAACATATACATATAACCATCTGATGAATGATAGCTTTTATCCCACTATCAGATCCAGAGGTTATTGGGATCCTCCCTGCAAACCTAAAAGGATATTTTCTAAAAATGATGAGGGCGTCATGTGGCAGAGTCACAGTCTAGAGCATTAGCAGATACTGGAGCACAAGGGGTATTTTTTTCTGCTATGAAAGGTTCTGGCCCATGCATACATACACCAGTACTATGTATTATGTTGTTGCTTTTCCTTTGCTTGTGAAACTCCATTCATTTTACAGCCACGCAAGCTGCAACAAAGCTCTGTTCATATAATAATCCAGCTGCATCCCACTATAACAGTAATCCAAAAATCTAAGACCTCAAAACTTCATCAGCCTTTGCCAGATTTTCCCTCGCCCTTCCTGGGTTAGTACTGCAGCCAGTTAAAACCACACTGAAATTACCTTTTAAACATGCCTTTAGGCACAGAGCTAAAGCAAAGGTTTGGCAAAGCTCATCCCGTTTTTAATGCTCTAATGCCATATTATTACTACTCACTGAAAAGCTTAATGCATTTAAACTCAACCATCATGCCAAAAAATACTGACGTTATTTAAAAGTTTGCCATATAATTTGAACTGATTGCATATTTATTGTTGAAGCAGTCTCAAACCGTAAAGCCTTCTGGTTTCCTCAGAAGCACTTATCCCTCTCACGCTTTGATAGTCTCTTCCTACACAATTGTCATTCACAGCAGGCTTCAGGGAATTCTTTATTTAATAGCGAATATTTACATTTGTTCTGCCTTCCATCACTGGAGTTTTAAATCTAGGGTTCAGAGATTTTTCCGCTAAAAAAGTAACAACAAACTGCTGCAGCAAAAGATCTCAGAATCTTCTGTTTCAACACACTTCACCCCCAGCATACCCCAAGGAGGAAAGCTGCCTGTACAACTGCATTTTGGGATGTGTCTAGACATGCATCGCTAAGAGATGATCCCCTTTCTTTCTGAAAGCTGTTAAGAACAGTGTGAGCTACAACAAATACGTTGTAGGGATACTTCTTTAATTCCTGATGCCGTTTTTAATTTTAAAGATAGATACCGAGAAACTGGCTGTCAATGGCCAGCAATTCTTTAAAAAAACCCCACAACCCAGACATCTGAAATAGAAAGGTGCATACTCACACAAGATGAGAACATACAACTGTAGTCTCAGTATCTGTGTGAATAATTTTTTTTTTTTACCATTTCCCTTAAACTCCTTGTCCTCGTTTCGATAAACATTTTGCACTTCTGAGGCAAATTCACAGTTGCTAGCAGAGTGCAATCACAGAAAGATACACTTCTTGCAGCAATTATAATAGATTAAATACTGATAAATACCAGCTATACCCTCAATATTAGACTTGGGTAGTGTCCAGTGACAGTAAATCCCTGCAAACCATTCAGCAGCATCTTCCCAGTTGATGCAATCTCTCAAGAAAGTGCTCCCCTCTTCTCCCCTAGCTTTCCCCTTTACTTTCTGATATCCCTATGTATATCCCAAAACATCCAAGAATTGCTAACTACCAGATGCCTTTCCCCCATCTACTTTCAGGAAATGCTTCCTTTCACTAAATTATTCTACTAGCTCATCTACTTGAAATCCCCCAAAGTAACCTAACTTGAAATAACATCGAAACACAGCAGTGCCTTGTATCATGGACATGAAAATAACTCTACTACGGCAAAGACACGTTCAATAATATATCTTCTTCGCTCGTTCAGAAAGGCCTCCATTTGGCAGTGTGTTGAAGGAGAGAGATATGGTCTGCAGTCAGCGAGAACAAGATCAGGTCTCAAGTGCCCACCGTCAGTTCACGCAGGGGTAAATCGCAGAAGGCAAAAGTGCGCTTTGTTACGCTAAAGCTCTCCAGCTGGCCTCCGTGAAGGAAGACCAAAAGAAGCATTTGACCCTCTGTGTATTTAACAGGATCTGTGCCAGGAAAAAAAGAAAAAAAAAAAAAAAGAGCCCACACACAGTCCACAAATTTATCAAGCAAGTATCTTTCAAGAAGTTAGAAACACTGAGTCTTTCTTGGGCGACAACCGTGTCTATGTTGCAAATCATCTCTTTCACAACAAAATATGACAGAGAATTTGCATTTATTTTTAGTTTTCCTTTCCTTCCAGGAATGTAGTTCTGCTTTGTGCCCTGCAAATGGCCAGCTCACAAAAAGCCACAAAGTCACCAAATCAGGCTTTGCTAAGCGAGATTATTTTACTTTAAAACTACCGGTCAAGTGATTATACTAAGCATACAAAGCTCTTCATGATGTGCTTTGTGCAAAAGTGAGATTATAAAAGAGTTTAAAAATGAGGCCTTTCATTTCTCTGGATATTCCACTAACGGTGAAGTAAAATACATCTGCAGGCTAAATGGGAGGTACTTTCAGATTGGAAGAGGATAGCACTACTGAGGATATGGAAGGCAGGAAAAGAAACAGTCAGAAACCAAAACATACTGAATCATGCCGGTCAATTAAAGAGTACAGCACTGCCACCCAAATGGAGTGGAGAAGGAATCCACAAAACTCTCAGCTTCCACCACATCCAAACAGGCTTATTTCACAATGAATGCTTCTGTAAGGATCTGCAGTGAATCTGGAGCCACCCACATATCGGGTATTTTGTTTGTTTTAAACTGACATGCTCCTTTCCTGGACTGATAAATGAATGGGAGATGGAAGTGAAAGGGTATAAATAAATCTCACATGTAGAAATAAATACATTTTCCTTCTTCATAGCATCAGGAAGAAAGCCCTTGCCAAACTCTGTGAAAAGTAGGATGGCAACTGTATGTCATTTTATCATCTCTGAAGCTGATGGAGATGACGTTAATTGGAAAAATAGATCAACTATGTCACAAAGCCTCTTTCAGCTTGGTTTCTTGGCACTGTTATTAGCCAATACAAATGAACTTATGGTATCAATGTTTGAAAGTCAGAGGCCAAGAGCTACGAGAACAGCCAAGGGATAGTATTTCTTTAACATCTGAAAGTAAGGAAATAGACTTTTTCTTGAGTGGCTTTTATCAGACAGAATTGTTACTTGTGTCCCTCTTCCCACCCAGATGCCCCACTCTACTGAACGTCTCCAGTATTATACAGCTTTCTAATCTCCTTCTTCACATCCACGAAGGGCTCACTTCTTCTGCTCTCAACAAGGCAAGAAGTAGCCATTAAGGCAGCCCTTAACAGAGCCAGAGACCAGACGCGGTTAAAACCAAACACTGGTGTGCAGCCCTTGGGGAAAGAGACTGGGCAGGCAGCTGGGAATCTCAGCATCTCCCATGCCTAGAGGGGGATTTTTACTGACTCCTCAGTGAGGCAACTTTGTGCCTAGTGAAAAGACATTGTCCAAACAGCAACAGGATGCTGTGAATGACTCCTCGCACATGGGAACAGAGCCCGTCTCCCTGGACCTTACAGCAGGAGCTGCTGCTCTCTGAGCTGGCTAACTCAGCCCTGGTAAACCTTCTGCCGTGAGCTCAACAAATCCTGTATTTTCCTTAACAGAGAAAGAAAATTGCATTGGACAGGCATGTTAGTACATTTGATTTTAAATGGTTTGTCTGGGCAAGGACTGAAGAAAAGATTATGGATTTGGCCCATTTTCATGATATTGTGATGATGACCTTATCATCATACTGTTTACTAGGCCATTTTCTGCACTCAATGTGATTAATAAATTCCTCCCTCGGTGACTACCAATTCACATCCTATCTTTTAAGTTTCTTTTCCTTTGACAGATTTTCACGAAAAGCAACTCGTACCAGCCTTTCCCTAAGATGATTTTTATTCCAGTTTCTCTACCTTCAGAACACTGTGCACAGTGTTTTCAGTTTCATTGAATCATAAGAAAAAGAAGGATGGGGTCTGCCATCTGGAAATGATTATGAAAACTTATTGTACTGCATAAATACACTTCTTTTTTTCGCTGCTAATTCTAACACAAAGCAGTGATATTGAAACAGATGCCAGACTAAACAGTGGAGAAAACAATGCAAACATGAACTTTGCCACCAGCAACCTAAGTACTCAGCTTGATCATAACGGAAAGCACAAGCTACAGCATATGAATATTCTGAAGTGGGTGAAACGGTCTGCTAGGGAAAGCAAAGTGACGTTTAGGTTGGGGTTTTTTTGTTAACACAAGCAAAATTTGATATCACTATCTGAACTTAAGCTGCTGAAGTGTGAAATCACAGCAGAAAGATTTAGTTTCTAAGAAAGCTCTAGGAAAACATGCATCTCTAGCACAGAGGAAGTCAGAAGGAAATCAGCTACAAAGAATGTCTGCTCTGTTTCCTCTGAGACAAAGGTATTTCTATCTCCAGAAAAGGGGAAACAATCGCAGATTGCCTTGGGCCCTGGCTCCCTCAGCCATCTCTTTTTTGGGTTTTGTAATTTTCCTTTTTGTTGTTGTTGGGTTTTAAGTGATCTGGCACCACTATCAGTCTCCTTTTTAAAATATTTTTTTGTTCAAATGATCAGTGATTCTACATTTAGCTGGTAATACGACATTGGATTGGTTGACCTTACTGAAAAATTTTCCTGTGTCCTGCAAATTCAAGTCCTGTTTTGTGTACATTTATCTGACTCATTTATTCTTGATTCATAGAATCATAGAATA
>VYZM01021226.1:42380-58423 GCA_013398915.1 Dromas ardeola | reverse complement strand
AGGCACTCCATCACCTGCTCCAGATCAGCTATAACGTTATCTCACTCGTTTTATTATAGACCTCGATACATATCTAACAAGAAGGTAGTTGCTCTTTATCTCTGCAGTTCTCCCAAGTGCCCAATACAGCCTAACTAGTTTTCACTATTATGCAACAGAAGGCAGAAATACCTAGCACTTATGGCCTCCCCACGTGTTTCCTTTTCAGGGTCTCAAGCTATGTTCTGAGCAGCTTCCTACCCCTGAGAGGGGGAAATCTACGTCCCAGACATTATTTGGTACTTCGCCAAATATCCCAGCAGAAGCCAAAGTGAAAGTAAAGCTTAAGGTCCATAAATTTGTCAATGCTGTTGGCAATGAAAATGCCCAGCAAGTAATATACAGTAAGACTACTGAAGAACAATCTAGCTTTTCGTGAATGATTTTCAGTCAAATCACTGGTGCTATGAAACAATATCATTTTTATGGTACATTTCTCAAAATCGACCAAATCCCTTCTCCTATGCAGTCACAACTTGATACTGCTCTCTGCATCACCCCAAGGTCACACCCTGCCAAGACAGGAGCCCCAGGAAGTTCAATAAGAGGAAGCACAAAGTCCTGCACCTGGGGAGGGACAACACCAGGAACCAGCACATGCGTCGGGCTGCATGGCTGGAAAGCAGCCAGGGAAGGGTGACCATGCTGCTGCCCTCGATCACAGGCTTTCTTCCTGCTCTTCCAGATCCAGCCTGGGCCGTTAAGAAAAATACATTGTCTACCTGAATGGTGCATGGCAGTCCCACCACCACTGAAACTAATGGGACCAGCCAATATAGTCATGTATTTGTTGCTGTAAAGCTGATGAAATATCACTTTAAATAATTTTGCACCCAGCTGAGCTGAGCAGTCAGTCGTCTGCTAGCTATGACATTCCAGTGGGGACAGAATAAAAATACTTTGTACCATAATATATGCAGGAAATACTGTGCTGAAGGACATACTTGTGAGCCAGATGTTCGATTAGCATTCTCTGGTTTTGACTTGTTCTTGTTGAAAAAGCTGTGCATTTGAGCAATGGGCTTGATGCCACCTGCTCTGCACAAGGTCTGATTCTCCGTAATCCTTTGCTTTATATTGTCATTTTGACAGTGTGAGGAAGAGTCTTAGATGCTGCCATTCACAGTCTTGACAACAGGAATGCAACAAGTCCGTGAGTTGGGAAAAACACAAAGCTCGCTGACATAAATGATGGCATTTATTTGAAAAGAGAAAATAAATAAGCACAAAGCTTTTTGTATGCACCATCTCTTTAGCGAGTTTTTAAAACATGTTTCTACAGCTGATAAACTTGTTTTTAAGGACAAGGCTTTTCTCACTCAAACTGGATGTCCAGACCCTGAGAGTCAAAGAGCTTTCAAGATTCTGTTCACAGTGACCCAGAAGAAACTTAAGCAGTACCAGGACACATGAAAGTACTGTTGTCACAAGCTTGACATTTTTTTGAGTCTGGCAGGAGGCAGAGAAGGTGTTTCAGGCAAGCAGTCTGACGCAAAGAGCCGTTCAGTTTCTACAATGCAAATACAAAATGCCTTTTCTTTTTTACTTTTTAACCCGAACTTTTCATTGTGAAGTCAATTGCAAAGAACAGGTTGGCAGGTTTTGATATGAGTGGGTTTTTTTCTCTTTGTTTCCTTTTTTCTTTATTTTCCCCCTCATTCTGTCCATGATTTTGCTTTTTCTTACAGTGTTCTCAGGTGTGTCTGCACTCTGGAAAGATAAGGGGGCTTTTCAAAAGGCATTTCCAGGTCCTTCTGAGTACGAATTAAATATTGATCTATTTAGGAAACTAACCTGGAGAAGTCAGGATTGTAAAAGAGTGTTTACTCAGGAGACAGACCCCATGACAGCTGTTCAGTGATGGGATTCTGGTGTCACAGTAGTAAATACCCTATAAACAGTGGATACAGAGGAAAATAAAACATGAAAGGGAACTTTTATGTCTGTTACCAAACAACAAAAAACATGTAGCTTGAGATTTGACAAGCATGTATGTTTTCTAGCTAGTTTCCCAAATGTCTTGATTTTATAGGCAATCTTAGTTTCAGTTTCAGTTTTGTTATTTTCTTCCTCTCTTTTTTTTTTCTGTCCCTACAAAGTGGAAGTGATTGTTTAGAGAGAAAAGAAGGAAAACACAGAGTCATTTCCTGTTGATTGTTATGAATATTCTTTCAGGGCAAGTGTTTCCTCTGTGTATGATGAAGTTAAACTTTCTTCTGTTTCACCACTTCTTTTCTCTTTTAAGATGATCTACGTTGGTATGTTTTCATCAAGACTTGAAATTTAGGGCAAATCATAAATTTGAATGTGAAGTCCTGCCTCTTCTAAACAACAACTGAAAATGTGTCTTGCTTTTGCTGTGACTGGGATTTTTCCCTTACTTGTCTCCAGAGAAGAACAGGAGATTTAGGAAACTTCCTACCTGTAAGAAGGTGAAGTTCTGTGTTCAAGTCCTCTGTCCAATTTCTCAGTCTGAGTAAAGTTTACTGTGTATTTCCTGCACACACAAGAAATCAAAGGTTGTCCAGTGCGGTGGTGATCTTGAACCATATGGAAAGAATCATACATCTGTTTCTTGCTGGTAGCTCTGTGGGAAGGATGAATATCCCTTGTTTACTTTCTGGTACTTCACTGTTCTCACCTTCCAAAGTTCCCCTGCGATCTACCTTGCATTTCCCTTAATCCATGCTGCCAGCTGTCATACCACTGTTTGTCTGAAGTCCGTGGGACTATCAGGAATTCTCAGTAATGATGGACTATAAATTACGTCTGAGAACATGAAGCACAATATTCTTTTCGCACAAAGAAACCTACTTATTTTGAACAGCACAAGTAAAGATTAAGACCAAAGTGGAAAACCACCTGAGCCACACAATTTCATTCTAAACTCAGAGTCCTAACCTCATAAAAGCACAGAAGTAATTGCCAGGTAGTTGAGATGACAGCTAACACTGTTAATAGTAATTATAATTTGATGGAAAATAAATCACAAGGGCAAGTATCTATAAATAAATACCCACAAAGCGGGACAAATAGCATTTCACAATATGTCCAGCTCAGCCTGGAAACTGTGCTGACTAGAACACCATGAACTCTTTGCAAGGAAGCCTTCTCATTGCTTTCAGAAATTTTAAAGCAAACATGAAGCAGAGGGACTTGAATTTGGCTCTGAACTTTCCACAAAGGGTGGATTTATGTTACGCTAAATGGGGGTCCGACCTAGAGAAATGGAAAGACTGCCCCCGAGCAGTGCCTGCCATGGGATGAGTCCTTCTGTCCTGTGGATGACAGAGGTCCCCTACAGTGTCCCTTTTGCTCTGAATATCAAAAGTCTTCGCAAGACTCCAAAGCCTTGTGTCTGGATGGCTACCAAAAGCCATCTTTTATGCTAGCAGTAGCCATCCATTCAAGAGCATGCCTCCTCACACTACTGTGCAATATCTGGGTCTTCCTACCTTCTACCTGAGGCATCTTAGAGGAAGCCACAGGTGCTTCATGTCATGAAGATGCTGATGGGCCTCTAGCATTTCCAAACAAGCAAGCTGTAAAAGTAAATGGAAACAAGCACAACATCTGACAGGAGCCAGAATATCCTTTTGTAAAAACGAAACCTTTGCAAATGCTGTAAAAATGGTGCTCAGACAGCAACAACTTTCCCTATAAAAGATGCTGGCATCTATTATAATATTGCTGTAGCATGCAGGAGGCCCCATCACACACCAGGCTCCATCATGCCAGAACAATATAAAAGACACAGAAAGATAGCCCCTGCTCCAAAAAGCTGGCTGTGCAAAAAAAATTATTAAATATTTACCTTAAATATTTACATTCTTAGGGGAATAAGATGTATACATAAAAATGAGACCTTTTTAAATTGATAAAATATATTGAGGTGAAAAGTACACTGAAACTACAGAAACAAAGAGGAGAAAAAATATGCCTTAAAAAGAAAGCCATTTCTAATTTTAGAAATTTGGGGCCATATTTTTTAAATTGATGATTAGATATATTTTCATCATAGTTGTTAACAAAGGACATGAGGTGATTATAGTTCAATATTTTTTGCTATATGAACAATGCTACTGCCAGGTGTTTCGGTTAGTGTTCTCACTAGTAGAAAAATTCTCCTCTTTCAAAGGCAGTAGTTCAAGCAAACATTGTTTCCATATCCCTTCATGGTTTGAATACTAAAAATAACAATTTCAATGTTTTTGTTTTAAATTTAGAGTCACTTTTCAAACGTTCTTCTTGTATGCCATTTATTAGGGACATTCTCAGAACAAAACTAATAGCTCAGACTTGATACAGAATGCAAAGGGATATTGCCTTTACCCATTAGAATGTCACCAGAGATTGAGACAAGAGCCTAGTCTAAAAACGCCCCTGCCCTATTACTGACAGATAGATGCAGAAAGGGCCGTCAGTATGGCACACTCTGCTATCTGCTTATGTTAAAAGCACAATGTTACGAAGCGAAAAATCCACACATTGTCTGAGTGTACCTGGAATATTTGGGGCATGGAGGTTCCTCCATGTTATAGGAATTTGTGGTTGGTCCAGACAGGTACATCACGCACTATCCTTACTGACATGTGCGTAATGAAAATTTAGACAGTTGTTAAGATGCTGTATAAAGTCTTCTAAAATATGCTTATGATGTTTACAGAGGACCAAATGATCAATGAGTTTTCACTATTTTCATTAATATCAGCAACTGGAAATGGAGATGGTAGATAGCTTTCAGAGGCTTCATTAGGGTTTATGCAAAATACAAGAATTACACGTCTAAAAACTTTTCCATCCATACTGAAAGCCCATTGATGATTTCATTGAAGGTACAAAGACACTTCTCATCACTTTCAGTGGAGGAACAAGAGAGAAAACACAGCAAGACAAAAACATTGTTTTGCATTCTTCAGGACAACACATCACCGACTCCACAAATGCTTATTTGTTGCCATTTCGGCCAGTGCAGTTTGGAGAAACTCCACCGAGTTCGGTGGCACTAATCCAATTTATACCAGTGGAGGATCTGGCTCTAGTTGTGTGTGATTATGTTTGTTGTAAATGAAATGCTGTCCCTACAAAGAATGGCACCTGCCATCCTTTCTGAGAGTGCAGGAAAAGCTGTTTCTTTGAGACAGACAAAATTATGGGCTGAAGTTTTCAATGCCATAAGACAGGCAGCATCTTCTCTCTTGTTGACGTTTCTTTCCCCAAGTCCCTCTCCTCCACCACCTCCCAATACACCCTTTGCAAAATCTTTGAACTGCACAGGCTGAATTTATCAGCATCTCATAAAGCTGTGTGAGTGATGATCATTCTTCTCGTTACAATGATACTCGCTAAATCCCCCTTACAGGTGCAGGCTCAACGTTGTTTTAGCATTAAACACTCCTTCATGCTATTTTCAGAGCCAGCTCCTTTTCCAGGGAGCAAAAGGTGCCCCAAACAACTGGGGGCCAGAACTTCAAACAGTGAGGGTAGTGCAGCGTCTGGCTGATGGGTTATGCAATGTCCCTGAAGAGAGAGGTCTGTTGCCTGCCAACACATGTAGTAAGCTGGACTGGGCTAGAAAGAGGGTCACAGGCAGAGCCACAGGGCAAGTCTGTGAATATGGGCTGTGCTCTTGTGGAGTCTCAATTGTCTCCTCCGTGAAAGTCACTGAACAGTTTGAGGACCTTGGAAGCAGATGCATGATCAGACCACAGCTGGCTACAGTCAGGTGCTGTGGAAAACACACATGAGACATAGTTAAACCACAGTCCATCTGGAGTTTCTACAAAGCTGTCTGGATGAATGGCCATTTCCAAGTGGCAGTTTGTTCTGAAATTCAGCCTCGTTTCTTGCCTTCAGCTTTATAAAGAGAGGTGAAAAGATGTGTTTCAATATGAATCAGAAATGTACCACGTAGTTTTAACAAATTTTATTGCAACGTGGACTGATGTGTGTGACAAGGAAGCTCACAGTGGCAAAATTAACTGTATAATTGTGTACAGCCCTACTTAATAACTTTTTTAAGTGCTTCAGAAACTATGTTCCAGAATTTACAAATTAATACATCACATTCTTCCAGTAAGATTTATGGGTTGTCACTGGGAGAGCAACAAATCAATTTTGCTAAAATTTTTGGTGGCAATGAGTACGCCTAGTTGAAAGTGCAGTCCCATGTAGAGAACACTGCCGTAATTGAGATGGTGGCTGGGGTTAAAGAGAAGTCTTTGTCTGAAAATTCAGACTAGGGATTTGGATGCCTGGAAAAATGTTTCTAGAACTTAACAACCCCCAAAGAGTTATGAACTAAGTTGCTAAAGAGACCATTTGTTAGCTCTCTTATTTCACTTCTGATAAGATGTGCTATGGGTTGATAAAGACTTCAGTATTATCGTGTTAAAGCCAAAGTGTTCAGAGATGTCAGTCATCTTGACCTCGAGAGAAAAGGCAGCTTCCTCTTCTCTCTCCCTTGCAATCAGTTGAACATCTGGTAAAGTCTGCTGGATGAGCAATTCGAGTGATTTTTTGAAAGTGCTTAAGAACATGTAACAGCTTCAAAAATAGACAGTATACTTATTTTGAGAACCTACTGTTCTCTCACTGTAACTGTTAATTCTTCGGTGATGTTTTATCATCTGCTATAAGCACTGTGCTTATGATTTTTATTGAAAACACTTAAATTTACAACAGAGCAAGACAACTGTGTTGTTGCAGCAATTGGAACAGGTTTTGGTTAGATACTGCTCAACTTTTGTGGTTTATTTTATTTCTTCTTTTGCCTGTTCTGTATTAATTATTTTTGTCTCAAAGGTGTTTAGTCCTTAAAAATGATATTTGAAAACTTTTAGGCCTTGACTGGGGCAGCTTGAGCCAAAACCAAGCTGCAGTCACAGGCAATGTTGAAGAGCTGACAACTGAGGTGGCTGGCAGCCGTTTGCAGGACAATTCTCGACCGTGCTTTCTCAGCACCTGCCCACACTATTGAGATCGAAGCAGGAGCAGATTTGTGTCCTTCAAGGAAACAAAGGAGATCTTCTGACATCCTCCTAAACCCAAATCTCATTGGAAGAGCACATGTTGTTCCTTTTAACTCCTCTCTGGAAATGTCATTTATTGCTTGCCTCTTTGCATTGGAAATGAGCAGGGATGCCTTTTTGACAAGGACCAGCAGACCCACTGAGTAAGGCATAAACAAACACTGAAGTTACAGAAAATTTACTTTTCTACTGTAACTCATTAAAATGGATAAAGATTCATATCCACTAGTCTTTTTCTTCATCTATAATATTTCCACTACATAAAATAGGGACTATGTAAACAAGCCTCATGCAATATAATCCACATGACATATACGTAATCCTTTTGACATAAACACATTTGTTCGATTGGAAATGGCACAATCGACAACATATCTTAGTTAATATTCAAGGCAACAGATCTAACAAAAAATACATAGAGATGAGATCCACAATATGCTCCAGAAAAATGCATATGCCTTGCATATATTTATCATTCTATTCTTTAGGTGGTTAACTGAAGAAGCATTCTTTCTTCTTTGACCAGTTCAGTGTGTGCAATTAAGGGAGACAGGAAGTCATCACACTGGATGTCAAAAATATCCAGAACTGTTGTTCCATTTGCTGAACTAGAAATAGCTATATATCTTCATACACAGAACTATTATTTCTCTCTTAAAAACAAACCAAAATGAAATAAAACAAAACCAACCACTCCCCCTATCTTTTTTGGACTTGCTAAATAAGGCTTATTTCCTGCTCAATTCTGCCACCATTATTCATTCAAATATCTTACAGTCTGAGAGGTGAGCTTGATTTTCTTGCAGCTATTTTCTTGGGAGAGTATCACCTTCCCAGTGAAATCAGTGATGAAATTTCTACTACCATTAGCTGAGCCATCTGAAAACGTGAGCCAAGTAAAACTGGTACAATCTAATTTCTATTCTTGCTTTCAAACTTTCTGCTTCATGTAAGAAAACAGCAAGTTTTTCTGCCCTGAGTTTAAGGCTGACAAATATTCTTGCATATAACTCTTCGTAACCGTTACCTCCGCTCATATAATCCATACTTAGAGGTTTAACATTTTCCCCCCAGTGTCTTTGAGGAAGATTAATTTCTAGGGACAAAGCTACTAGGAAAACAACATCACCAAAACAAAAAAAAAATCCTTAATTCTAATGAAAAATAACCCCTTTGCTTTCCTCCTTCAGTCCACAGAGATAATTCCTGCATAAATGTCTTGGGTCTGAATTAGCCATCAGAAAAGAAAACCACCTTTAATGAAAATAACTATTTGCAAGAAAAAATTATTCTTTTCAGTTAATACTAACAGGAATCACACTGTTCCCTTCATTACCATGTTTAGAAATAGTTTTAAAGCCTCCTAGTACTTCATAGCTACATGTTGTAAATATGACCCATACATTATCTAGGGAAAATCTATTTTATCAGCTACCTGAAAAAACAAATTATAGAAATAAAAATGAGTGCAGCAACATGCACAACAAAGGGATTCAATCTGTATATAATTCACAGATCTATTTGCTGTTGCAGATGTACCTACATACAAACAGCAGGAGCTGTTCATTTAATCAGTTTCCCTGTCCAATGGTTTTAATTTATTTGTAAAGAGAGATGATGCTGACACAGGTGATTTTGTCATAGAAGGGGCAAGCACATGCCTCTTTTCCAGTCTCAGTCTCACAAATTTGTGAATATAGTGCAATGAGTGGAAAAATTAATTGTATTAACTGAGGAGGAAAGGATGTTCCTTAGTTCTTTTAGTCATACAATTCAATATGTTTTTGCATAAGAGGCTGCATGAGAGAAAGGGAAAAGCTCATTCTCATGTTCCTGTGTGCATTAGGGATGGAAAAAATGTATTAAGCCTAAAAAGGAAATTTGGGGTGTTTGCAAACAAAAATCATAACCATTTTGAATCTGTGTTTCACACCAAGTGTGCCCCATATTTAACAAAAGAATATTGGTTTATTTCCATTTTAAAAATTTTAAAATTATCTTTGTGGACTAGGTGGAAAATTCAGTGCTTCTACAGGCAAAAGGAGTCATAGATGATAAGTCTATCCTCAACGCTCAGCATGGACCAGACCTTCCACAAGTGGGCTGACTGATTTATGTGTGTGGATGAAGACTGATTTGGGAGCATCTGACATGGGGAAACATAAATAGAGAACTGAGCTTCTCAGCATGACAGGCAGGTCTGCCAGGGGTATCTGCACCAGTGTCAGCACTGGGATGACCAGCTGTTTTTTTCCTTTGTGAAGGTGCCAGGCTGCCTGGAGCTGCAACAATTACAAATGCTGCCGGAGTCCCGGTGAACAGCCAGGGAAGAGCCAGACTGTGGGGAGTGAGGAAGTGGCATAAGGCACTGGAAAGCTTCTGCCTCTTGAACATACCAAAGCTTGTCCTGAGATTTTGCTGGGAAAAATATCCCAGTGGAGTTTTGCCAGCCTGAAACTTCTTAGGTTCTCTTGGAGAGGAAAATTCTTGGGACTTGGTGCTAGCTAGGAGCAGCTCAGTACACCATGGATGAAACCTATTCCCTTATGACTTGATACAGAGATGGACATAAAAGGAAGATAGGAACCTCAATTAGTGGTCAGCCAAGGGGTGTTATGGAACAAAAGTGAGCTGATTACTTCATTAAGGATATTGCAATCAGGCAGGTTTGTGCCTTCCTTGCTTGTGTTTGTTCTTGGCAGTTCAGCTCAATCCTCAAGTCACTGTTAAGGCTGCCTAAATGGAAACCACCTATGCCCTGTAACTAGAAGATGAGAATCACTGTCATCCTCATTTTTGTTTTCCTGTCTTCTTGTGGTTTACATGAGGCATTAAGTAAGTTGATGTAATAAGATTAATCTGTGAAAGATCCAGAGCTACTGCAGACTCTTGAGAGAGAGGATTATTTAATGCATTCTCAAGAATGTTGCCTGTTGTTTAAAATGGATAAATAAATTTAATCCTTATTTTACCTTTTGGATTGCACTTAGAGTGCTGGTAGGTTTTTTGGTTTTGTTTTGTTTTCTAAACTATTTCAGCTAACAGAAAAATGGATTGGGAAGCTTCTGTGCCTGTGGGGCATTCACACCATCTTCGGTTGGCCAGACAGTGCTAAGTGGGGTTTCTTCAAGATGTTGCACATGAAACATCTTTATCTAGGAAGAAAAATGATACTGAAATTTTGAGATACTGGAGATATTTTCAGTATTTGTAGCATTTGAAGAAAAAAACCTGCTGTGGTAAAAAAGTTTGTTTCTCTGTGGTTTCATGCTTTTGAGGTGGAAGTGTCTCACATAGACCTCTTACAGGTGGAGAAGGCTTCACAGAGTGTAAGATGACAGAGATGTGGACTCCATAGGTCACATTTGTAGTGGATGGGAAAGCAGAGGGGAGTCAGATTTCAGGAGGGCTCTGTTCCCACCCACTGGCAGTCAAATTAGGGACCTTGTGTTCTCATAGAATCATCACATAGAATAGTTTGGGTTGGAAGGGACCTTAAAGATCATCTTGTTCCAACCCTCCCTGCCCCCTCCCTCACCCACTAGACCAGGTTGTTCAAAGCCCCATCCAGCTCATGAGCTCAACATGTTAGGGCTTGTGATTCCAGAAGACATTCTTGGGGTTTTGACAAGAATTAAGAAACTGAAAATTCTGAGGCAGAGAGATTGGTGAAGGGGGAAGAGCACATACAAGTCGAACAATCCAGAAAAGGAGGCTTTTCCATAGGAAATTTTTCAGTTGCAAGGTATTAAAATTTTGGCAGAAACTATGTCTTTAAAATCTCCAAGGTGAAAAACTAAAAAGGAAAAGCAACAAACCCGAAACAATTTAAACTTTTGATTTGGGGCCAAAAAAATGAAAGGTTATTTTTTCACCCTTAATTTAAATTGGAGACACTTTCCCTTGAAAATTTATGTTTAGTTAAATTCTAATTTTCCATCAGAGGAGAAAGTTCTGATAGAAAGCTTTTAATTAAGTTGCCTGCTACACATTGGCATTGACGTTCCTCTCTCCCCATTCACTGACTTTCAGATGGGAGCTCTGGCACTGCATATTCCCACCAGCCACCACTTTTGGGACAGACAGGTATTTTAGTGGGTGTGCTGTGACACCATTCAATGTTTTGCAGGCTTGTTAAAAAATGTGATCTTTCCTTATTCCTCTGGAAAAACCCTAGTTGTACAGGAAGTTTGGACTTCTCTTACAGAAAAGCTGAAAAACTCTGAAGAATTGTGATGTGTACCCTCTCGTTAGAGGTAACTAGAATGAACTTCTGAAATGTATTGAAATTTGAAGACATATTCTTCTTATTAAATCTATAGATTGCTCAAGAGAAAATAGTTGCCTAGAAAAGAATTAAGACATTGTGATGAGCAGATGTCACTTTCCCTGGGGCAGCATATCTTTAAAAAAAGGAAACAGAAGTATAGAAGAGGGTCTGTTCAAATGTGGTGTTTTGAATAAATGAAGAGCAGAATATGAAGCAGCAACTCAATTGCTACTGTATTTCAAGGTACATGAAAATAGAGGTGACAGATGGCTCATTAGCAATTTAAAAATTTATTGGTATTACCTCTTCTATTTTAAAAAGCAGCATGTTTGCTTGAAAACATATAGTGAAATGGTGCAAAGTTAAGGGTAGAAGAGATCAAAGATATGATATAGAGGAGGTATAATTAAAGAGAAGTGCTTAATGTCTGTTCCTAAGACGAAAAATTATAAGAATAATAAGAATATACACAATTCATGTAGAATGTATTTTAAAATAGACAAGTGAACAAAAAATTCTAACTTTCAGGAAGGTTGCACAGGCAATATCTGGCTAATGGAGATGAATAGGATGTTTTCTTTGTGGTCTGACTACCCGTCATTACTCTCTGCACGCTTTTTTGCTTGTCCCAGAGGAGCGTTGTACCAGTCACCATGTGCAATGAGGTACCGGAGCAGTTGGACTGTTCGTTACCCATTATTGTCTAACAGAAGGACTTGCTGGGTGTTTAGAATTGTCTTCCTGAATTCCCAAATGAAAAATGATCAGCTGATCAGTTGGCCTATTTCTCTTATCTAGTTTTGACAAAAGGCTGGTAGAAGGGAAGAGGGAGAGTACAAGAAGATTTATCAGACTACCCTAAAACTAAAGGACAGAAAGATTTGAGAAAGACAGGACATGAATCAAATCACTCAAAACCGCCTTGACCAGAAAAAAAAGCAAAGCAAAACATTTTGAAACAAAAATCTTAAGACTGGCCTTAGGCAGATAGCCAACTTTGTATAAGCAACTCAGCTCTTACAGAGGAGTGTCCTGCTGCTATGAAAGTGGAGCTGAAAAGGGATTGCGACACACTCTTTAACAAAGATGTAGCTCTGTCAGGTACATTAATTGAAGCATTGTGCAACGGTAAAAACAAAACCCAGATTTAGATACTGACAGACAGTATAAATAGAATCTCTCCTGACAGTACACGGTGATCTTGAATACTACAGTCTTTAAATAAGAACACTGTATAAAAGACAAGGAAAGATAATAAAATTCATGAGTTATAGAGGAAGAATACCAGATTCTCTCTGCTCACAAGGCAACCGAACATTCAGAGGTTGCTGTACCCACAGAAACTGCTTGTAATGACCTGTAAAGAAGTTATATCATTAATGTCCATTCCTTATTAGTATTGCATATGAAGGGGAAAAAAGCCTAAATTCAGTGTTCCTTGCCATGTAAAAACACTTGAAATACCTCTCTAAAAAGTGTTTTATGCTGTTCTGTTAACAAAATTGCATAGAGAGTGTTTTACCATGACTAAATCTGTCATGTCATTAGAATTTAAGATTCAATACCAAAGCGAATGGACTAAAATGCTCCCTGTAGGTAGGGGCTTCCATTAGCTGCACAGCACTGATGCTTTTTCCGTGGTCCCCCACCTAATTCTGGAGCTGGGACCAAACCCTCTACCAGGCTACTTTTTACTCTGATGTTCAGATAACGCAATAGCTTGAGGGAGAAATGAGTCAGTTCTGCAGAAACAGAATCTTCCTCACTTGTTGCTCAGTACAAAGGTCAGAAAGGCTTGTTGCCCTGAAATCAGGCAACCAGCACCAGGCTGAAGAAACACCTCAAACTCTCTGTGTAGAGGACCCTGCTTTTGGCCCAGTTTTTTGACTTGGAGTCTCCAGGAAAATGGTTATGCTCTCCACTTGTCAAAATAGATGATGAAAACAGGCAGGAGCAGAAAGAGACACAACTGGTAGGGGTGGGTTGTTGTTAGCTTCAAGCAAATTATGCAAGTTTGGATTTCAATACAGTTATCTCAGTCCTTGTGGGTGTTGGCTAGTTGTTCATGGCCATGTGAATGTTTTGTTTACTTTCCTAGGTTTGACAGTGTTACTGGATAGCTATGAGTATTGGGAAGAGAGATTGAAAATGAGTAGAGTTCTGATTTTTTATGCAAGTCCAAGTAAATTACTTGCTCCCTTTATGTTTTTTTCTCTCCCTGTTGAAAGAGTAACAGTACAATTAAAGCAGTTGTGTAGCATCAAGGTATTACAGACTTAACAGCATCAGCATATGAAGCTACATTTTGTATGCCATCAACTTTTATTCTGTGTGACAAAAAGGAATTTTATTTGTCTTGACTATGAGTTGTACAATCAGTGAAGTTCATCTGTTCTGAAGTTGTTTTACAGTACATAATATTGAGATAAAGTGAGCTTCTCATGAAAAAAAAGTTGCTTTTTTTAAAAAATTATTCTGGTCAACATTTTTTTCCCTCCGCATTTAAGTAATAATAAAAGGTCCCTGAAAACGAACACAGAATTCATGTACATTTGGAAAATCTAGCTTGTAGTTGAGGCTATAATGACTGTTGCACCTCTTTTTCACAATTACCATTCTGCCCCATAACTTACAGGGTGACTTGGCATATAAGTTGTTGATCAAAATATCTGTCAAATCACATGGAGCTTGATGGAAATGGTGGAAGATAGTGGCAGCCTCATGGAGTTGAGGCAACGATTAAGAAAGACATTTTTCTGTAGCTGAGCAGAAACTGACAAAAAGTAAAAGTGGAATAGTGCAAATTCTAAGTCAGGGTTATCCACAGGACAGCAAATGCAAGGTTCAGTCTCTGCCAAAAGTCTGTGGTGCCCACAGCTTCTTGTGGCTGACTTACTGGAAAATGCATGACTTAATAGTTCATAAGTTTGTCCTGCTGAGGACAGTAGACCCTCTTGTGCTGGGTTTGTGGTTGGACGTTCTACACTCCCCCAGTCAGACTAGAGTTTGCCAATCTTCATCTCATATAAACTGAATACTGCTGGTCAAACATGTTCCCCAAAAGCAGGGCATCTTCAAGGAAATAGCCAGCGGGCTTATTTCACAATGTCTTAATTTAAGTAGAAATACAACTATTTGATTTCAGCGCTATATCCCTGCTGTGGTTCCTGTTCACCTGTATTCAGTTTTTTAGGCTGTTCTTAAGAACAAATTATTACCTTAATTCTCTTTCTACTTAATCTTGTTGCAGGCTCCTGTTTCATTCACTAGCTGCAGCCAATTTATTTTCCAGATGGAAAAGACAGAATTTAAATCAATAAATTCCACTTGTTCTGTGTTTCAATGCATTTGTCTGCTATTCCAGAGTTCCCAATTGAGAGGAATATAATTTATCCAGACACCTACAGCTTCAGTGTACCTACCAGCAAGCATATCTCCACAAAACTCTCAGAAGAGAGTTGAAGTGATGCCTGAAGGGGGAAGTGTCTGTAGAAATTGCTTTTTATCTTTACCTAACAGGGTCATAGGTCTTCATTCTAATAGCTCCCTTGAGCAAACCCTGGCCTAAAGAACATACCGACCCTTAGAAGCAATCTATAAATAACATAAAGGCCAAAAATGTATTTTGTGTAATAACTTAAACTGGAAAGACACAAACTGGAATAAACCCCTGCTTCATTTGTTGGATTACCTATTATTATGTTATCAAGACAGACAAGTAAAAACCAACAAAATAAGAGGCCTCGAGGAAAGATGGAATACCAGGGGAGGAGCTGAATGTCCCATCTGCCCTTCCCATCTTAGAAAGAAGGACTCCTTATTGTAAAAGTTGCTTTTCTGGTGTGTCAAGTTGTCAGCAGTGTCACTGAATATAGCAGAACTAACTTTACTTAAAAGCTAACTTGGGTAATTTGTCCTTAAATCACTGTATTCAGTTTTTATTTAACTATCCTGTATGTGCTTCATTTTCATCTGCTAGAGCTCCTCAGTATACTTCTGGGTGAGTTAAAAAGATGGGTTAGCAACTTTGCGGCATGCATACGCTGTCAGGTCTGGGTCCTCCATACAGGCACTTGAGTTAGCTGTCAAAACTGTTAGGTTAGGCACTGCTGTCAGCACCAAGTGGCTTGGAAAAATGCCTGTCTCACTTGGTGCTGATCCCGTGCCATCGCTCAGTAGGATACTGAGAGAAGAGAGCTCAAAATTGACTTGTGCATCTGCAGCATACAGATATCTTACATCTCTAGGGAGTGACTAGCAAGTGGAGAACATATTCTAGAGCTTACCTACAGTATTTTTCAAGGTAAATGTATGATTAAAAGATCTTTCCCTCTGAAGAAACCCTTCCTCTTCAAAAGTTAAAGAAGCCCAGACAAGCCAAAATGCACAAGGAAATATCTACCTGACAGGTTTTAATTCTGAAATGCTGTTGTGGTACCCTGAATTTTTTGGGTATCTTATCACCCAGATCTTAAGAAGAAAGAGAGCTGATTTTTATTTCAAGAGGAAAAAGTTATGATTCATTGGCACAATTGATCTTCTAGAAAGCAGTTATTCCTCATCTCCAGCCATGCCTTGCTCAATCCAGTACACTCTGATTCCTGTTCAATTTACTTAGAGTATCTGTGAAATTTTCTGACAAACAAATTCATGGAATAGGATTACGTGTTGAAAACTGGCTAAAATAAATTAAAAAAAAAAAA
>VYZM01021226.1:7398-42366 GCA_013398915.1 Dromas ardeola | reverse complement strand
AAAAAAAAAAAAAAAGACCGAGCTTCAATCTCAACCTGAAGCAGGGTTGGATGCTAAAGAAAAGGGAGAACTAGCATGTGGCTGAATTGATGAGAATGGAGATGAAGATAGTGTCACCATCAAAGTCCATCTTAAATAAATTGTTAACATTTCAAAGGTCATTCCTCTTTCCTACTGCTTACTGATGCACATTTCACATTTCACAGAACTTGCATTTCTGAAGCCCATATTCAAACTTTGGTGAAAAAGCTTTACAGCTTTCAGAGATGTCTGCTCTCTGTGGCAGGAATGTGATCTGTACAAGAGATCTACACTTGACAGTAACATCCATCGATGGTGAAACTTTGAACTTTGCCACTAATTTGAGCATAAAAAGCAGCTTTTCATGAACTGAACTGAAGATTTCACAGAGGACATTAGATGAGTAAGCCTCTAAGTTTCCTCAGAATTTAAATCACAGGCTAGTTTTCAGAAATGTCTGTTCTTTACCTCTTCCTTCCCCTACCTTTCCTTCTCTACGGTTAGGACACCCAAATCCCTTGCAAGTGGAGGGTGTGGGAGTTATATTTTTCCATGGCATATGACAGTTCTAAGCTGGCAGAAATGCTGGTGTTTTGCTGACTGAAGACAAAAAAATCTTTCACTTTGAGAGGTAAGATGGAGTTGTTGTTGTTATTAAATGTAATGAAAGTGACTGTTCATTTCCGAACATTTTTCTTTATATCTATTGTGAAAGTAAGGAGTTGGTAGGCATTCCCAATTCAAGACTAGATCATCAGAAAGGAAAAATTAGGTAAAATCTTTACCTGGAGTGGTGGAAAAGAGTTGAATTTGGGTAGTGCAAAAAGTGTAAAGCCATGCAACTAATTATCAATAATTGGGCTCCCTGTTATGAAATGAAGTCTTGCCATTTGATGTGAAAAGGAAGGAGATCTATACTGTGTGTCAATAATTTTAATGCTTTGAACTGCTTAAGTCATCCCACTGAAGACAAAATTAATGTGGCTTCAGCTAGGATACATGGAGTGAAATACTAGCACAAAAGTGAAACATGAATATCCTTATGTAAGTCACAGGACCTAGATCTTGAAGGGTTCTGTTCTTGTGTCCTTTAAGAAAGATTATGAACTGCAGCAAATGTCAGGCAAGGTTACTCGAATGATGATAGAAGTGTGGTATCCGTGTTAAAAAACAAATTAGAAACTGTGGCTTGGTTCAGTCTGCTAAACAAGGGTGATATAGTAGCTTTTTATAAATACGTTCAAGTTGGCTACACATCAAGAGAGGGGGAAAATTATCTTAAGCTAATACTGGCACCACATCAAATAGTTGTAAATTGGTTAAGTGTAAGTTTAAACTGGAATTTTAAAGAAATTTTCTAACCGCCCAAATAGTGAAGATCTGGAAAGGTCTTCAAACTTCAAAACAGGGTAAGGAATCCAAGTGGCTGTAAGATGGAGCTTGATAAGAAGAATTCTTGGAAGCACAAATTCATGCTGGTGGCATGAAGGCTTGAGTTTCTAATGCAGTATAAAAGGAAACTGGGTCACTCTTTATTTATAGAGTATTTGTAGCTGAGCATTCCAAGAGGGACTTTCTTCCTCCTTTAAGCAAAACATAGCTACACACACACCCCCCATCATTTTTCTTTTCATTTTCTTCTGCCTCACACAAAAGCACTGGAGGATACTGGCAGATCAATTTCTGTTGCCAGCAGCAGTAGGTCTTTGGGAGCTGCATGCTTCATATGCCCTGCTCACAGCCCTGAACTCTGTACGGATCAGATGTCAGTTCCCTCAGGTTAGGAGGATCATGGATTGGTTGCAGCACAGATACAGAAACACATGCATGCAACTGGCTATCATCCCAGCCATACTGGCAAGGGTTGTCAAGTGGAGGGAAGTTTTCCACTAGTAGCAGAGACCACTTTCAAGGATCACTAGAGAATTAAATTGCTTGAAGTATTATTATAAATAATATTTGGGATATGAATGGTGTCCTGGTTGTTCCTTCTCTTTTTTTTTTTTCCCCTGTGTCACTTTACAGTACTGACTTTTACTTTTTTCTTTTCTTTTGACTGATATGACATTGATTATAAGATGATAAAAATGGTGGCGTATTTATACACAGATTCTTGTAGTGTGGTGAACTGCACTGTGTTTGCTGTGAGGCCTTCTGAGCAATACTTTAAAGCTGTAAAATATGATCAAAATCACATGCAACAGTTCAGGGTGTAGCAGACTCTAGTCGGAAACAAGTATATTTTTGATATCTAGGAATTAATGAAGTAGTTTAGTGCTTTTATAGAATAGGAGCTGAATTATTATTTCACAGATATATTGCTTAGGAAATTATTATTATTGTTATTATCATCATCACCATCATCATCATAATTTAGAAAAAATAGCTTTTTTAAGTTAAGTTGAAAACAACTTTGTGAATCTAGTGATAAAAATCACCTACTGAGTTTGAATGCATGCCATATTTGTATAAGTGAAGGCGGTGCACAGGTCCACCCTGATTTTGTCCCACTATTTCTTTAAGGCACTACACAAAGTTCAGATGGAAGTCTGTCTTTACACTATTTCTTGACTGCTTAGCCCCCAAGTTGTTTTAGCTTTTCCTTGCCTGTCAACCTGAGCAGAAAAATATGTACTGATCCGAGTCACTACAGTCCCAAAGGGTTTAGTGTTAATCTGAGTTTGGCCACAGCATTTTCATATGATGAATTACCAAGAAAGCAGACCTTCTTCATGCAAAGACCGTGAATCACACATGGCTGATACTCTTTAAAGGCTTTAACCTCTTATTTTGTCAGGAAAACTTTGGCAAAGTAGAGCCCTTGCCTCTTGCATATGCGCTGCCTTAAATAAAAGGTGCATATGCACTGCCTTAAATTCACAGAGGTGAATGTTAAATTTATGTCAATTTAACTTAATCCAAGAAAGTCATCATATTGCAATAGTGAAGAATTACCATAAACATCCACTGCCTGCTAATTTTTTTTATAGAACCCCAATACTTCATTAAAAGAACTCTTAAAGCTTTTCCACTCTTCCATCTGTTATGTTTTACTGCTTCAGGGCTCTGAAGAACTCAGTGGTTAAGTAACCTGCTGAAGGCCCTTGTATTTTCTGTGGCAGACCTGGGATGGGCTCCAAATCTAAGCTCAGGGCCAGTGCTGTAATTGTGGGATTCCTTTGTTTCTGTCCATCCGCAAGGCGTGAGAGGTGCACTAATTTCAAGACCCTCTTCCTCATCCAGCAATATCAAGAAAAGAAAAACCAGCCCTGTCTCCCTTACTCTGATAATAGCTGTGGAACAATAGAGTGCACCACTTGTATTTTGGAGCATCTTTTTTTATTCCTCTTGAGTGTAGCTGTTTACAGCAGGTTATGTTACTGCCATAAATCATGAATACACCCTTGCATTTTACATCTGTGGCTAGAGTCCCAGAGTAATGAAGGTTTTGAGACAGAGAAATGAGACAGAAAATGCACCAATACTTTAGGCAGGCACTAGGTGTAAAAGTGACTCTTCCTGGAGCTGAGATAGAGCTCCAGACTGAGAAAGACACATGGTTCCTAATCGATGGCAAATGGTCAAAGAGATGCCTGACAGCTCCAGCACTGATTCTGAGGGGAGTAAGCCTCACACTGCTGCTGAGTCACAGCCGCCACTTCCTATGGCACCTGGTTTCACTTGGTAATGGCCCAGGAAAGTGGCTTTGGCCCATGAGGGCTGCTGAACTGATGGTTGATGGCTCCTGGGAGCAGCCAACATGGTAACAGACACCCCTGTTTTTTCACACTAGGTTTATCCACCCCTGCGCAAGGCTCACACTCTTCCCTTTCCAGTCTCCTGCAAGGGTTTCCTGCCTACAGCTTTCCTCCTCCCTGCAGCATGCTTGTGCATTGGCAAGGTTGCATTGCAGACGCCCTCCACGTCCAATAGTCCACAGGCTCAACCCTGTGGATAGGTGAGGCTGTCAATTTCCCAGGCATTTGCCACAGGACAACGAAGCCATGGAGAAGGAAGCAGGCATCATCACTGCCCTGTAGCTATAATGGGGTTGCTGGCACCCCATAGAGCCTCATGGTCCCATGTAGTATGTAGTCAGACACTTGTCCAGCAGTTCAGAGTGGTGTTCTCCTACGTGGAGAAGACTGGAGATGCCGATTGTTTGGGCATTTTCTGCTCTATCATGTGAACAGCACCAAAACTTACAGCTTCTGTTCCTTAGGTTTTATTTGGACTTACTCGAATCTTCTTTGGCAGGATTATTTAGGAGAAAAAATTTAAAAAGTGTGGGGAGGATTCAAATTAGCCTTGGGCCAAGAGCTTTCCATTGTTTGCTAGTGTGAAAACACAGCAAGCTTTGTGCAGTTTCGGGGGTTTCCTCATATGTGTTTACTTTGTCTAATGTTCTGGGGACCTACCAGAAGGCTGCATCCTTACTTTTGTCTTTCACACTTACATGGGGCTTGTTTATTGTATCCTTTTTTTCATTCTTACCAATTGATTCCTTCCATGTTTTTTCAGTCTTCAAATTAGGAAGTTGTTTTCTCCTGACCACGTTACCTGCACAACCTAAAGTTATTTAATACAAAGCTAGTAAGTCTAATTCACGTGATTTATAAATTATTATTACCTTCCATGGATTAGTCCTTTCCAATTATAACTCCACATACTGCTAACTCTTGCTTTGGCACAACTAAATGAATGAGCTTAGGTACTTGGAATTATACTCCAGTAATATTATTTGGCTATTTTATTTTCCTTTGAACTTTATACTAGTATATATGTAAGTATAAACTCTCTCTCTCCCTCTCTCAAATTTATTATCATATTTTATATTTATATATCTAGCCTACTTTAATGCAAGTGTTATTTGTTGTAGGTTAACCATTACTTAAGTAAATGGTTACTTAACTGAATTTGTTTCTCTATTCACTTTTTTATTCACAAAGAAATATATATATAGGCACCTTTGGATTGTGAGTGTGTGTATATTTATATAGGTCTCTCTGTATGTATACAAACAACCCAAATTGCCTGTATATAAATTCTTTTGCAAATTGCCAGATTAAATTTATGGACAATCTGCAAGAGTGTTATAATGGAGAGGTAAGAATTGTCTCTTAAGTGTGATGAAATACAATTGCTTGTAAGCACAGACAGAAAAATCATAGTCATCTCTAGCAGAACTTTTTCAAGTATTTCAGTGCTATAGAAACAATCTTTCAAATGAGATCCACAAAAATTACACCAGATGGATGGCAATAGGAAAATAATCATATTCTCTCATGGGATTCAGTGCAGATCTTTGCTTTTTTTTGTAGAAAAGTAATTTTTCATTCTAAACTTTTAGCTGAGAATAAACTGCTCCTATAATAAAATGGCACAGGCATTTGCTCTGCATAACAGAAAGATCTTATATGGTGTTTTAATCCAGCTGTGTGTCCAGAGACAATACTTTACTGAGTAAGATTACTTGAAGAAAAAGTCCTCCTACTAAATATATGTGCCATTCAGGTTGAGGTCTGATATCAGATTTCCTGGGAGAGGAATAGGCACCCACATGGCACATCCTGTTTGGGAACTTGCAAGGAAAATATTTGGTGGTGGTGACTCAGAGAGGTGACGCTCTTCCCTCTGAGTCAGGACTCAATCAGCATCCTGGTGCGCAGGGCACACAGTGCTGCTGAAGATGCTGTGATTCGGGTGAGTCACTAAAACCATGATTTTCACATCCTGTGGCCACTGCAGATCCCAGAATGCTCTCTGAATCCACCCAGCCATTCTTCTTGCTCTCCTTGCCAAACCTACCATGGGGCAATTCTGCCAAAAGAAATCCAGTTTCCACAGCTATTATGCCTTCTTCACTTCCTACCGTCAGTGGTCCTGCATTCTTCCCTTCCACTGAACATCGGCACCATCGCTTTGCAGTACTCCTCAGATTTTATTGGGGCTGATGCAGAGACTCATGCATGAAGGTCAGATCCTGCAGTCTTGCTGAGTCAAAGCTCCTGTTTTAACCTACTGCAATGTTTTGTATCTAACAAGACTTCAGGACTAATCATGTGCAGGAATTTTAAGAGGTCCTTTATGTCCTCAGTTTCCCATAAAACTCAATTATTGAAGATTGTTGAGCCTTTTCTCCCTAGTGGTCTGAGACGTCACTCCCTCTGGTGATGTCAGCTATCAGGGAAGGTACAGCTGTTATGGAAAGATGCCTACCTCTGATAGCCACAGTTAGCACATCTTCGGAATCCCAGGACAGGTGGTAGCATAGACTACAGAGTAGGCTGGCAGGCAAAAGAGAGGTTGTCACTGATGTTATTCATTGTAGACCTGGTCCCTGCAAAGAAATGGATTTTCCTGTTCCCAAGTCCAACAATAAATATCTTCATTATATAAATCTAATATTTTTTTTAATGCTTTGCATCCTTTCCAAGTCCTAAGAGAGCAGTACTTGCACTTCCTTTGAATCATTTGTGACCAACATCATAGTGCTTATAGCAGCACATGTTGGTTTTAACAAAACCTTATGGTTTCCTCCTGCATTTTCAGGCTTGAATTACTTAGAAAAACTTTGGAGACATCATTTAATTTAAGAAGCAAGCATTGAGAGAAACTGAATTCTTTTTCAGCAAAAAGCCAAACCAGTCCTATTGTCAAACCATTGTAATGGTTTGTCTTCACATGTGTAACTTTTATACTGGAAACTGCAAGATGGGATCCAGGAGTTGAGGTCACTGAGGAGAAACATAGGTTGTGACCACTCATAGCCTGAAACTGAATAGATTTGCTACTAGTTAACATGGAGGTGTCATTGTGTGACTGCCTGCAGTTATATTTTTCACGTTATTATTTAAGTAAGAGAATTGTAAAAGCAACCTGACCATTTCATATCAGGCAGTGACTCACATCGAAACACTCGCGGTTCAGAGAGAGGAAAGCGAGTGGTGATATGACATGGAACAGAGGCAGCACAATGAGGACAGTTGTCCAAGATGACCACACCAGTGTACTGGCAGACTTGGGAATGGGGCATTGAGCTCTGAGTTCCCTTGTCAGGTGTTTCACAAAAGTAAGTGGGTTATGACATATATGACATTTACAATACACTCATTTAAAATATTGGGTTTTAATGACATCTTAATGGAATTACATGGTCTGAGAATCTCCAGAAATACTTGGATGTAGTGGCGACAAAGCCTGTGGACTGTCAGCAGTAGAAATACACCATGTGTGCAACAGCCACGTTATCCTGAGTTACAGCCTAGCATGGGCAAATGCATGAGATTCTGGACACATCCTTTTCTCCCTCATGCAATTCAGCAACAGACACACAGGAAACACGATAACGTTTTTTTTAAATCTTCCCCAATTCCTTTAAAATGCTGTCTCAGAGTGCAGGCTGTTGATCCAGCCTGCCTAGAGGCACCTGCTCAGCTGGCTTATCCAGAGACAGCAATGGCACCAGAGTCCAGGGTCTCCAAGGAGGCTGCTGTTTTGAGGTCATCTGATGCACACTGCAGTTTGCAGAAGATGCTCGAAGCTGGTAGATGGTCTCCTGCAGCCTTGACTGAAAGCCAGAGAGAAAAAGCCTTTGTATAACAGAGCTAAAACATCTAAAAATGTGCATATGTATTAAATGCAGGTTGACTTCAGAGCTACCTGAAATATTGAACTTCAATAGGTGCTCTCAGGGACATTAACTGGCCTTGGCCTGAAAGGTAATTATCTTCATTAATTATTTGAGGGAATGTTTGAGGTCCAAGTGATGAAGGAAATGGTCACCTTGACTTTTTTCTTGAGCATATTTATGTTCCTCTGCTATGTCAGTTCTTAGTAGTGAAATTAACGCTCACAGGTCAGCTTTCGGGAGTTTACAAATCACATTGCCATATTTAAAAAAAAAAAAAAAAAAGAAGAGAGAAAAACAAACTCAAACATCTATTATTAAGCTTCAGTTATGTACTCTTTTTCTTTTACCACAAAAAAACAACGGCTATCTCTTGAAAGCTTTTGGAGCGGGAGCATATAACCTGTGGGAGTGCAGCAACAATATAATGTCCACACATTCCAGGATTGTCAATGGTTTGGAGTTGTTTGAAAGCTGTTAAACTATTAATAATGATAATGATAATGGTAATGGTAATGGTAATGATAATGATAATGATAATGATAATGATAATGATAATAATAGAAGAATTTTTTAAAGTGTACCTCCTTTTTTGGCAGAATTGAAAATTTGAGAATATGTCTTTCCTACTGTGAGAAGACATAAGGAGAGAGACAGAAGGCCTTTGGGGTTTTTTTATTGAATAAATGCTGATTTACTTATTTTTCATTATGAATACTCAGCTTCTGTGTTTACTTTCTAAATATTTGTAAGCAGTTTCAGGTGACCATTGTAAATTCCTGTGCTTGTTCTTTAATGAAAGATCATCTTGTCTTGGTTTTTAAAGTAATAAAATCATTCTTACTCATTTAGAAGCTGTTTGACTTTTCAAGTGTCTCTCCTGAAGAGCACTCACCATCTGTTCAGGAAAAGAGGACTTGAATAAGATCGTGAAAAGCATAGCTCTTTTGGTTTCCACTGTCTGCAAGGGAGGTTCCTTAGTCATTGTTTTCAGGTTTTTGCAGGTATGCAAGACATGTAGTAAGATGCTGCCTGCTCAGATGAGATGGTATAGTCCCCAACTAGATGGCTACTTGCCAAAATGCTTATCTCATTTTTTTGGTTCTCTTAAAGCAAGAGGAAAAAACATTTCTTGCAAACTCTTCACATTTTACTATATAAAAGTAAGAAAGAAAACTGGCTGCTTTCAGAGACTCACAGCTTCTGTTTAACTGTATTCATGTTCAAATGTGCATTAAGGGTATTTTATTTAAGAATGAGATAGGACTTTATTTCTTAAATAGTCTCTGAGTTTGTAGCCTTCTTACTTCCATGTGTATAATTCCATGTCTTTACAGTGATTAGAGAATGGATACAATATTAAATTGTTATGATTGGAAAATCAGTGGAAAGCCACTGCTCATTAAAACCAGAGGTGATGATGCTTATACAGGAGAACATGAAACATGATTAATTTAAGTAATAATTAGACGATAGGCTTCTCTGATACCATCAGATAAGGGCATTGGGGGTTGGGGGGAGAACCAACAAAAAAAAAACTTTTCAGAAAGTTTTTTCTATAAATAAATTAAAAAAAAAATTAGACAAATATAAGTATCACTTCTGTTACAATTACCTGCTTTCTGTGCTAAGACTTCCTTTGAATGACAGTAGGTCTCTCCCTGACTCACACAAGGAAAACACAATGACACCTTGATCATATGAACTACATTCTGTGTTTAAGCTATATTACCATGTACTTCACAGGTGTGCTGAACATGGCCTGCAGAGTCTACTTTTGTTCCATGCCAGCTGACAGAAATCTTGTCTTTGACTTCAGCAGGAGGAAGTTCAGGTCTGAAGTCAGTTTAATTATTCATTGTAAGTAACATTTGCAACAAACACAGCCCTTTATCTTGTGAGCAACTTTCTTGCAATCTTGCCTAATTCCAGTTTTACAATTTTTCTGTCTCCGGCCAGGTAGAGGAGCATTTCCTTTGCACTCTTCCAGATTTGGTGTTGTGTCGGTGCAGTGTGATCCAAAAGACAAGGTGTGAAGATTTGATGTGGCAGGCGTTTCTAACTAGGCAGATTTTTAACTAGGTATGTACTTTGGAATACAGAGTTTCATTTGCTTCTTCCCCCCTTCTTTCTCCCTTGTTTATCTGTCGTGACTGTCTCTCACAGCCCATATGCTCAACATAGGACCGGGACTTAGTGCCATAGGACCGGGACATCTCTGTGGCTGCTGTGGACCCCTGTGGTGTACACAGCCCTGAAGTGATCTGCCTGTGTTTCTGCTTAGACTACCCAAGCTGAGAATAAAACAATAGGATACACCAGGTTTTATTTTTTTGATCAAAAGTCTTGGTCCTAAGCATTTGTATCTAGGGATTTCTTTCAGGAAATAGGGTGGGGTTTTTTTCCAAAAATCTGTAACACACGCTTTCAAATCACAGTATAGGAATCTTGATATTTCCATTTTCCTCGCAGTATGTTTATTGAACTAAATATATGTTTATTGGGTCTTTCATTGTAGGTTAACCCTTTAGGGCTGTGTGTGTCCTTCTTCACAGTCATCAAAACAGGAATGTGGTTCAGCCTTAGTCCTGACTGAGACAGCATTGAAGGACACAGGCAAGAACAAAACTAAATCATACTGCCAAGAACACATGAAACAGAGTTTAAGGTGGTAGAAATACTAAGGCAAGCAATTAGCTGAAACCCAAGGCTGCTTTGTTTAATGTTTCCCTTACATTACAGTACATGTCTGGAATTAAATTTTGGACTTTTCAGGCTTTTTTAAGAATGCGTTAGTTTAAATACCAAATCCTGCTCACCATGCAAGAGTTTTTATGTGCACATATATATTCAGAAAGTCTGAAAAGTTCACTTTACTGATGTATATATCCAGCTGAAATGCCACTGGTAGCATAGCCTGTGGATGGATTTTGCATACTGACTTGTTTTTTGTTTAAATCCCCAAATGGTTTCCGTATGCTTTTCAATTACAGAGTGGACAGAATAAATGTATCATTTATGCCACATTTTAGGTCTTTTCTTTTTTAATTGCCAATGCTTTGCTCCTCCTTGTCCAATATATACAATGAAAAAGAAAGATCATGGGGAGGTTTATATAAAAACGAATTTTAAAAACATGTAAGAATATTTATATCATCTCATCTGCATCGTATGATGCTGTCAGTGTTTTCTCCTGTTTCTGATCCTAACTGAAATGTGGACATCACTATGGCAATATGGTTGCTGTCCATATAGATACGCAAAATCTATATCCCATACTTTTACTGTAGGGATCCAGGTATTCTTCATTCTGTTCTGTGTTTTTGCGATTTGTCAACCATAGACACTTTCTGAAGGTCACAGATTTTAAGACCATGGTTTCTTTCTTTTCATCACCCATGTACTAGCTTCTTTTTTTTTTGCATTGCATTTAGAGTTTCATTCAAGTGTAATAATGATTGGAAAAAAAATAAATAGGAGAGCATACTTCTACATTTTTTGATGAGGGGAAAAGTACCATGAACAGGAGACAGGTAATACAGAGCTGAATTATGTCCCTTTTGGCCATCAACTCTTAAAAAAAAAAAAAAAACAAAAAAACCCAAAAACACACACACACAAAAACCCCACTAAAATTACCATATTTCCACAAAATGGTGAAAAAAATATGTGTCCCTGCAAGCCAGCAGAGGTCTCAGTGTAAGATTATTCTATACATGTGCACTGATAGAAACGTTACAGACTTGTTACTTTTTCCATATATTCCTAATACTTCAGGTATGGGTTCCAGGATATGTTCTTAAGGTACATTTTCAGTTTCCTAGGCATGACTATCTGACTTTCCGGGAAAACTGAGTACCTATCACATGGCTTTTTAAAATCAAGTAAGTTAAAGAAAAACTATAAAAAATATAAAGGAAAATATCATGAGTCATTTATGACTCATGATTCACTGACTGTGTACGACATAGTGTGGGTATGTACCACATATTCAATTAAGAAAGCAACAGGACATATCTGAATGCTATAATCATTAAGTGTATTGAAAAATCTGTGAGAGGTAAAGTTAGTAAAGCGGTGATTTTCTCCCTCTGTCTAAAAAACCTTATTAAACCAGGCAAACAGTTTAAATAATAAGAATAAAATTAAATGTTAATGGAAATTGACAGGATTTAGCATTCAGTCTCCTCTTTATTCTTTAAAACAAACATAATAGAGTGAATTTCTTGTAGCTTTCACTTTTCTGCAGCTGAAAATCAAAACTCTGATTGAAATACTGCTTTAAATACAAACTGCCCTTAGATCAAGAAACTTTTTTTTTTCTATGCCTGGACTTATCTCTGGATCAAAACCGCTAGTCCATATCTGATTGTTTTCCCTATCTTTCAAACAGTAAAAAACTCTTCAAAGAAAGATAAAGCTTTGAAGCGTCGTTTTGCTGCAGAATTGCAACAGCTTTCCAAAAATTACTATCCATTAGTACATTATCACATGCCACTGTATCAAATTTTTTTTCTCACTTGGACAAATGTATCTTCCAGTTACAATTTGTGCTGCATCTCTACAACTGGAAATGTAATTCAGGTTTTACCTCACAATGCCTTGGCCACCCTGGAGGCAACATAAACCAGGTATTTGATTTAAATACTTGGCACAAAGAACCTTCACTTCATCTACTGGCAAAGAGAGGAGCCACATGCTCCCATAGCATCTTGCAGAAATTGGCACATTCTCTTTCCAGCAAGGGACAAACTAACTTGTGATAGTCCAATGTTTATTTAAATTTAGAACTTAGAAATATTTATTCTTAGCTCTATCAGGAAGTCCTGGTATAGCTTTGTCCTTGGTGTTGTGAATGTCCCTGTCTTTGATAAAAAGCAAGGATGAATTCTGGAAAAGTAGTTTTCACTTTATCTGTTGTCAGCAGCAGATGCTGCTTGAAGGAACTGCAGGCTTCACCCTCTCTACAGGAGACTTCTAAGAATGGTTAAGAAGAAAAAGCAGCTTTAATAAAAAATCCAGAAGAAATAAAGGGAGTGATCAAATTTCACAGGGTCCTGAGGTAAAATGTACATACATATGTGTGTGTTTTTGTGCATATTGTACAATTTTGGAACAATATATTGCAGAGGTGATTTTGTTGTGGTGAAGATGGTATCTATTAACAGAGACTGCAACGTCGGAATGTTGGATTTCAAATCCAGCCCCTGCCACTGGCCTTGTGATGAGCAATTCCCCCTCCCTAAGCCTTCATTTTCCCTCCTTCAAAGAGAAGATAATGAAACTGACCTCCTTTATAAAGTACTTTGAGATTTACTGATGAAAAGTACGGGAGAAGAGCAAGAGAACTTTAATTATTTGATGTAATTAAGAACTTAATGAAACTTAATGCTGTGCTGATGTAACATTTGTGTTTCCTTTGGGTTTTCAGTGCTTTCTTTCCAGCTTAGCAAAGTGGTGGGTAAGGGCTGAAGGAATAATCTGTTGTGAAGAAATAAATAAATAGATTTCTCTGCCTTTCAAAAATTAAAAGCATTGTTAAACCATATAGCCTGAGGTCGCAGCTCTTGAACTGCTAGAGACAGACTTTCACTTTCAGCATTACTTGGCAAGCCTATGAAATCCCAGGCAGACGACTTGTGGGAATCCATAACACTGAAAAATTTAGCTGCAGAAGTTAATGTAGGCCTTGTCGTTTTAAACGTAGGCGGCATTGGAGGGACTGGAAAGAAGGGCAGGTACCTGGGCTCCTCATGGAGCTCAGCCCCCCTCCTCATGCTACCCGCAGAGCCTTTGCGGCGGTGGCTCTTCTCGTCAACTCTCAGGGCTACATCTGCTTCGAAATGGAAGTGGTGATTTTCCTGTTTTAAACCAGCAGCTGAAGCCTGAGGGAGAATAAACAAATCTGCAGAGACCTGTGATAACATCACAAAAGTAGAAACTGCTGCTTTAAAAGTCTGGCTCTCAGCAGGATTTAGGAAATCCATTCTCTGCACAAATAAAGTTAACTATGCAACTAAGATATCCCATGATGCAGGGTAAGTTATCCATTACTAACTTTATGTTCCTGCCTTTAGGCTGCCAATTTGAGATGAGTTAATATGTTGAAAGTTCATTCAGCTATACCCATATGAAAACACAGCCATGGCAGTACAGATATACTATGAGAGATAGGCAGGATGCTGTAAAATAACTCACTGGAAGATGCTAAGCCCAACTCAGTGCTTTTTGACATAACTGGGAAGCTGACTTTGGACTTACCCAGCTTGTTCCTTAGCATTTCTAGGTCTGCTTTTCTTCAAGGCAGCTGTAGAGGAACAACTTCATTTCAGCCTTGGTCACTGTTCATTGCTATACTGCTTGTGCGACACAAAGCCTTTACTTCCTTTTTCTGACTTTCCACTGAGGCTGATTTGAGGTCTGTCAGCCCCATGTATTTCTGTAGCACAAGAGGACGGGATTATCTAAAACTGCATTCTGCCTAGTTGCAGGCAGGATGGAGCTCAGTGTGAGGAAATTTACCTTCCTGCTATATTTAAGAGAGCACTGGCTCTACAAGCTAGCAGGGAGGTACTTCAGCTAAGTTCTTAGCTCATTAGTCCTCACATTGGAATTTTTGGCAGAAGTTATTTTTATTCAAACAAAGCCAGGGTTTTCAATATTATTTCCTCATAACTGGATTAGGCAAAAGGAGGCTTCAGAGATATTAGAATCTGAAACTTCCAAATTACAAGGAAGGAAAACAAAATATTGTAAAGAGAAGAAATAGGCCGCCTCTGACATCACTACAGCTTCATAATTATTTACTTACTTCTGTTGATTCTGCTTTGGGAAGTAATTTCAATTTCAAGATAATTATAAAAGTCCTAGAAATACCTTACCAGCTAAGGGTCATTGCGTGTCAAAGCCCTAGGGATAACTTACAGTGCAATCTCATGGGTTTGCAAAGGAGTAATATATCCTGAAATAGGCTGGAAAACTCTTGTTCATAAGCAGTATCGTTTAACACTGATTTGGGATCCAATCAGTTAGCTTCCCTGCAATCCTCTGAAACTGAAGCAGAACTTTCTAACATGTGATTGCTCTGATGTATTGAAATTGTGGGACAGAGAATTTATTTCCCACCAGATTTCCCAAAGAATGATGTGCTGTGAAGAGGAATTGATTTCAAGCAGAGACATCTGGTCCCTCTGGGAAAAATAGGTTTTAGCCATGGCTGAAGGCTGTGAAGATATCTTTTAACAAAAAAAATATTGACAACACTTGATAGTACTGCAATACATCTGCTGCCTACCTTCAGATATATTGCAGAACTTGCCTGTTTGAGGATAAAGGATGTCATTTGAAGGATGATTAAGCTTCTACTTTTCTATTACTGTTCTAAAAATATTAAGACTTCATAGAGATAATTACAGCTCTACTCCCAGTTATGTAGGACAAAACCACACAAAGAAACTGCTACTCCCCAATTGCTCATAGCACAATTTTCAGGTTTCTGAGTCCATTTCCCTTCTCTGTCCCCTCTGTGCTGGGATGTTCTAACCATGCTGCAGTGATTGAATGTGACACCAATTTCCAGCAGCTGTCCTCTTTTCTGTGCATTAAAACCTTACTGAGGAACAGGACACAGCACATATCCTGGACTGATCTTGGTCCCCCGATTTTTTGCATGAAGTTTGTATTCATGTGGTGTGTTTAGGGAGCCATTTGGAAGCAGAAGGAGGAGGTTCAACAGGAAGAAAGCACCACTAAGGTTTTGATAGTGTTCGTAGGCCTCCTGTTAATTCAGTATTGCTAACTCAAATTACAGATTAATCCCATCTGAAGCTATGGCAGCATTTAATTGTGGTTTGTCTGTATTGTACATTCCCTTTATTCTTTAAACCTTAAATTTAACCCAAGCTAAATTAAGTAACTGAAAATGCTTAATTATCCAAAGCTAGTATGCCAGCTGAGTTTCAGCAGTGAGATTAAATGTGAAAATAGGTGATCCCCAAAAGATAATACATGTTTATATGGCTTGCGTACAGCTTTGCTCCCAGTTTTGCTTACTTGTGTGGTTTCTGTCTCTTCAAGCCAGCAACAGAACTAGAACATGGAGAAGGAATTCTCTACATTGCATAATTTTGCCCCAACTCTGTTGCCATCAATGTTGCACTGTATGAACCCAGAGCTGAGGAGCTTCGTCTGTAAGTGTGCGGCTTGTGCAACTAGCACTATGGGAGCAGTTACACACCCAGGACCGCACAGGAGTGCAACGGCTCAGCTGTGCGGCAGAGCCTCCTCACCTTGGCTTCCTCCACAGGAGCTGATGAAATCCATCTATGGAAATGACATTGTTTCTTAAACCTTGAGGGGCTGTTCCCAGTTCAGGTCAGTGACTTTTAGTGGAGCTGGTAAGAAGTTGGTTCCCCTCATCTCCTGGCAGAGAAGGGAATTTTCTAGGTGGCAATAGAACAGTTTAAAATCTATGGAAACCAACTTATGCTAGAAAGTGGTATGGGTTTGGAAGAGATTCATGGAAGGAGATGATGCCTGTGGCTGGAGCTCACATCTCTACCAGGAGGTACCCTGGAGGACAGCGGTACCCAGGCATGCAGAGCTTCTGCACAGAGTGGTGTCCAACACGCCTGACTGTTTCCAGGGTGCTCACTATTTTCTCCCTTGCCCTCATCCTGTTCTCCCTGTCAAACTCTCCTTCCACGCCAAGCTTCCCTGAGAGGCGAGACATGCAAACTAGACTGGTGTTTCCTTAGTTCATTGAAACATATTATCCAATTTGCTACTTGGGTACTTAAAATGCAAGATACCATCACTCACCCAGAAGACAAAAACATTTCTTTTTAAAAATGCCACAGTGATTGGTTTGTGATTTTTATTTTATTTCCTTGCAAAATAAACTTCCCAAAGTGACTACATTTTGATGGCGAACAGGCTGGCCTCAGTTTTCCCTTAGAAACTGTAAGAAAGAAGAAAGTCCACATGCTCAACAGAGCCAGCTCTCAGATCCACGTCCTGCTGGAGGCTGTGCTCTCAACAAGTAGGAGAACACCACTGCTCCTAAGAGAGAGCTTGTGTGAACATGACTGCACACACGTTATTTATAAGGTTGCTGCTCTGCCAGCCCCTCTGTCATCATGTCCTCCACCTCTGCTTTTGCCGTTGGTATTAGTCAGGCTGTTCAGGTTTTATTGGAAACTGGGCCCCAAAAACAGACCAAGGAAATGTGTTTTCAGCCATTTGTGCAGTGGTGCATGTTACTTTATTTATGAAGCAGGAACACTTCATCTGCCATCAAGGCCAGTTGATTCCTACTGTGTAAATATGATGTGACCCACTTCCCTACTCAGGGAATACAACATTTTATTTCCATATTGCTCATGATTTTTGCACTTTTTATTGCCAGGATGGAAAAGTTTGCATTATCCTTCCCAATTTGCGCTGCGAGGCCACATTTCAGCATCTTTCCCCAACAAGCAGCAGCAAATCCGGTGCACTGTGTCCTCATTCCCCACTCCATGAAACCCATGAAACCACTGTAAAGGGGTGAGTTTCCCTCAGTTGGGACCTGACAGGAACCACAGCTGTGGGGATCCCATGCTGGAGCAAGGGAAGGTGTGAGACGGGCGGAGCGGGAAAGAGAAACTGGTAAGTGCTGCCCAAGCAGTAGTGGCATATGACTGGAAGGGCAGAGGGAGCTTGAAATAGATGTTAATGGAAACTCTAGGATCCACTAAAACAAGTGGAAACCCAAAGCTGGAGTATGTAACAGTGCTTGAGTTAATGTAAGAAAATCTCAAGAAAGGAGACTGTTTAGGCAATATTTTGTATGTACTTCGTGAGCAGTGAGATGTGAATGCCGTTCAGGGCCACCTTTGCATTACAAAATGTGCAGTGAGAGAAAGTTGTAGTTGCATTGCCTAGTGTAGAAAGAAAAGTGCATGAGAGTCCAGCAGAAGAGAGCTACCCTTCCTTCAGGTGGAAATGCACTCACAAAAAAGAATCACTCTCTGCTGGCAATGCTTTACAGCTTCCACTGCTGCCTTTACCCAGCACAGGCAAGGGTGCAGAAACAGAAGCAGCCTGAGAGGAAAAAGAAAAATTGCTGACTGACCCAGTGATGGAGTAAAGGCTTTGGGGTGGGGGAGTTGTAGTGATGCGAGAAGTAAATAACTGGGAGCCTAGAGTCTATGCCTCCCCTGCCCAATGGCTTGGCTTAAGATGACACAGACAGTGTTGTAACCAATTCAGAATAACTCTCTTACCTGCACAGAGATGGACTGAGGACTCGCATTTCCCACAAGTGTTACAGGTGTTCCTGAGATGACTATGTTACTAAGCCGTTTGCCTCCACATAGCAATGTGCGTTTGGTGGCATCATGAGGCTACTGTAAGTGAAGCGTGCAACAAGTCTGGCAACAGGCTGAGCTACAAATAGTTTCTTTCTTTCATCTGCATGTTTTGTGTGTAAATGAGATGTTCGTATAGAGATAAAGCAATGTTCAGTTGCAGATCATTTGTTGGATTCATGGGCATGAGGTCCCACAGTTCATGTCCACATACTCCATGATCTAACCTATATTTTTTGCTGCTCTGTATTACCTAACTTTTATTTATGTCCAGACCAAATGTCTATTTGTTGCTGATGCTCTGATGCTGGTAAGTTCTGAATGTACTCACTACTTGGGTTGAGCTTATGCTATTTTATCCCTTCGAAGATAGTGGTGGTGTTTGCATTGTTATGACTGTGGGTTTTGTTCCAAAAGGATGATCGAACTTTAGAATAATTGACAAAAAATTCTAGTTTATTCTAACACTGGTTCTGTTGACCTTGTAGGAGTCATGGGATAGACATGTTGTTCCAGTTAGGTCTATTTGTACTGCCAATTTTCTTAAAGATTTTTGTGAGGTTTAATTCAATCTCTAGGGTAAATATGTCTGGTTAGTAGCCTAGTGTCCCTGTTACTATTAAGTTAGCAGTGAAAGAACTGATTTTCCAAAATTTCATAGACTAAACAGATTATTTAGGAAAAACTGGGGGAAATTTTGTCCAGTTGGGAAAAAAGCTCTCTGAAGAGCTTCACAGGAGACTTTTCACTTTTCTTTTCTTGTGTGTGTGTGTAGTGATGAACAACTAAGTCCAGAGAAGTAACCCAGACAGGTGCACAGGACCAAGGATGACAAGCTTCTTATGCCTGGAGCTTCCATTGAGTACCACCACCCACAAAAGACTTCCAGATTGGGTCAAAGAAGTGAGACAGACTTTCTTGCCAGCAGACAACTTGTCCCATTGTTTCTGTCTTGCATTGCTTGGGTAATGTCTTTAGGCGAATACGTAACAATGATGGAAAACACTCTTTTCAACTTTTGTTCTCACTAGTCTGTCCCTGGAAGGGGGAAGGCGTATTCAAGACTTGGGGCAGCCCCCACTTCCTTCAGAGATCTGGGACCTCCCAAGAAGGATGTAGTTTAAAGTGAATTTTAAAAAAAAGGAAGGAAATGGGATGTGTGGGAATGACAAGGGAAAGCAGAAGCTAAAATGGATAATCCAAGAGGACATGTGAAAAGGCAGGAGACAGTTTTTATTAAATTAGAAAAATAAATAACAAATTAAATGTAAATAGGTTTACAATCATATTATCATGCACATTAATTTCTGCAAAAATTTGATTCCCTGTTTTGGGCTTCTTTCCTCAAGCCCCTTCTCTCTGTAGCTGGTGCCGTTCACAGTCTGTGGTGAGGATCTGAGCCACCGGAGCCAATTGCAATTCCAAATCCAAACATAAGCAATGGCTTGTGAGCTTGCAATTCCTTTGAGGCTCACCCAACTCCAATTTTGCTTTATTCCTCCGGGGGAAGCATTTTCTCTTTGAAGCTACAGTACAACCCATTGCATTGCAGGATATAGGTTTAGTTTCTCCTTTAGGCTAACCTGTCCTGGGACATTTTATGCTTTGTCCCTTCATATTACACTGATAGAGAAAGAGAGCTCAGACATATTGAAACAGTAAGTGATGAGGTGATGTTAGGAGTTTAGAGGTCTGTAAAACGTTCAGTTCTTCAAGTCTCTCCATTCTAAATTAACATTTAAAATCAAAAGCATTGTGAATTTAATTAGTCCAGATGTTTGAAGGTGCAATATTAATGGTAATTTATCTTCCCTTTTTTTTCAACATAATCTTGGAATTATCATGAGAAAGATGGTTACCAGAGGGTTATTACATGTACTGTTTTCTTGTTGTCATATGCCACAGGCAAGAACAACACTTTGAAGAGAATTGTTTCTTTCTGAGAACAAAGATAAACTACTGTAAACTAATTGCTAAGCTGCAGCACAGTAGGTAAAGTAATGGAAAAGTACGGCATTAATGAGCTGTATGAAGTCATCTTGTATGAAAAATGAGCTTGCTCTAAAAGCACTGATGGCCAATTATAAGTACATTTCATGTAGTTGTACACGTGGATCCCACAGTGCTGGTTGTTGTATAAACGCAAAAGGCTAGCCCAACTCTCTACGGACTGACTTCTAAGTAAATTATAAAAATCTGAAAAAAGGACTATTTCATGTTACTGTCCCAGAGAATACTGGAGAGGTAAACAGGCTACCATTTTATGCAAAGCTGAGTAGGTAGAAGTGTAAAACTAAACACCCTGCCACCCAAAGAACCTTAACTTTATCCTGAACAGTACAATATCACTGGGATTTAATAGACATGTGAACCTCCAAGAGCCTTTTTGACCACAGTACCTTAGTGTTCACGAGGACATAATAATACTTGATACATGTCTGACTGGGTGAGCAACATGGTTTCTTAATTGGAAAGAAGCTGTGGCTGAAGACAGAGAGAGGTTGTATCTCTCTTTTTTCTATCTTCTCTACCTTCCAATGGAGTAAGAAATCTGTAGTGTTCTGTTAAAAGTATTTGGACAGAAGGAAAGATTGTCCAAGTAGTAGACAGCCCAATTTAAAACTCCATTTTAATATCAACTTACATTTTAACAGGTTTCATTTCTGAATTTTTTGAGATTTTCAGAACAAATTTTATGGATTTGAAAGTTTCTGTTCTCAGTTTCTTTGATATTGTGAAGTTAAATGCAACTGTCATCAGTGTTCAAACTAAAGGAGGATGTGGGCAATGTGTTTCTCTCCTCTGTTTTCCATTCTCTTTAGATTACTGTCTCTTCTTGTAAACTTTTTATAGAGACACATATGGAGAAAACATTGCCTCAATTAAAGCTAAGTGAGAAAAATCACTTAAGGATACTTAATACACCACAATTCACTCAGGACAACATCTTCAGAAACAGGTAGCGATTTTTGACTGGTTAAGGACATGATTTTCAAAAAGCAAGTGCTGAAGGGAAACTCTACCTTGTCTTCAGCCTTCATTTTTTGGAATCCACCCTGCAGTTACTAGTTTCATGGATCTTCTTCCTGCAGATTTTCATCTCATCTCATTTCTATTTTTCTGCTTCCTAAAACAATGGACTGATTTCAAAGAAGTAAGGAATTTTTAATTTTTTTTTTCAGATCAACTCCTTTTAACCAAATCAAAGGTCTTTCACTTTTAGAAAGATTATTCAAAAGCAAAGCAACAAAGCTTTCTGTCAGACCTCCAGTTGTCAAGGTGCTACAATGGGACCCAAGACTATTTAGGACAACGACTCTTGCTGATTATTTCACTGACTTGACAGAGCACCTGGGGCAAATCAGATAATTTGTTGGGTTGTCAGTGACCTCCCACTGAAGTCTGTGCTGAGGGCAGGGGTCATTCCACTATCTGTTGATATCTTTGTTGATAACGAGTTTTACCAAGACTGGGCTTTATCCCAATTCTAGGCTCCACAGTTCTGCCACATGTCGGCAAACGGTGCTTAACAGTAGTATTTCTATACACTGCCTTTCATCCAAAGAAATCAAAGTGCTCAGAAACAAATGAAAGTTTTGCAATACTTGCTGGCATATCTCCTGTAAGATTTGTCCTCTATAATTAAGGCAGCTTTTGATAAATTGGGATCCTTCATCACTCCCCCCAGCTGTGGGGCGCAGATAGTTCCACTAGGTTTTTTGGCAAAATCATCATTGAAATGATGAAGATTTTGTCTTGAAACTCTCCCTTTCCTCCCCCACAACATGCTATTTTTTGCAGTATGCTACTTTATGCCACTTCTAGAATAGGCAATAAATGAAAACTACCACCCTTGTTGTCTTGTCTTTGGATGTGGCAATATATCGCCCTCTGAGCTTACCCAACCACACAATTATCCCTAAATTAAAAAAGAGAGAGGGAGAGCAAAGAAAAGCAAGAATGCAGAGTGGGTGGGAATCGGCTGATAGGAAAGCAGCTGGCATATTAAACACAGACAACTGAAGATGGAACAACACACGGGTGCTGCCTTGCCAAATCCCTACAGGGAGGAAAATGCCAACTAGATTTCAATGAATAAGCAAATAACATTATATTTGATTACTGCAAATAAACACTGATTTGGTAAGAAGCCAGGCAAATCATTAATATGAAGAACAGGGGGACCCAGATGGGATAATTTGTGAAAGCTCAAACCAAAGCCGTTCTGTTTGGACCGTCACTTTTGCAAAAATCAGTATTATGGTCAGTCGGTACCTGAATGTTTTTGGTCTAAATCCATGTGGCCAGATGCTCCACAGAGGTGAATTTGGGAGTATTTCAATTAAATTAGTGTAATTAGGCTGATTTCCACCAGCTGATCTGTCTCTAGATGTTCAACGTGCCTTTTCTGGTTAAATATCATTGCTAGTTAAACAAACCTCTTTCAAAAATATAGCAATAAAACAGAAAGCAAAGGAAACACAGATGCGGCAGAAAGGTGTATATGGGTGGGCAGCCTGGAGAGCAAGGTCATGGGGACAGAAACAAAGTAAATTGATGCATGGTGTCAGGTCCTGGCTAATACTGTGGTCCTTCATTTTGGAGGACCAGGGAATCTGAAGTGAGATGAATGGGGAAGGGGAATTTAATGCCAAAATTCCAGGTTGAATGCATTCCTGTCTGATGTCACATCCCACTCCAAACCTTGTTCCTCACTAGTGTGGGCACGAAATTCTGTTTTCAATTCTACCAGAAATCTGACATTGGAATGTGATCAAATAACCCCAGGAGCTGGGTACTAGGACAGCTATCTACTTTATTGCTGTCCCCATGCCTTGATCCAGACCCAGGTGAGGAAAGATACACAAGAGAGAGATGCTAAAGCTGGCTGAGAGCACTCTTCCTTGGGTTAAAAGACGACGTATCACTTGGTGCAGAGGAGTTTCCCTCCCTTTTTTGGGAGTAAACAGGTTGGCCAGGGAAGCATCAGAAAAGGTCAAGCCTGTCTTTTGTCCTGGAGTTCTATAGTGTCTCAGGCAATTTAATCTGATCCATAAATGGGTCTTTCAAGTGCTGTGATAAAGATTTTATCAACATATGATCATTTTAGGTGAAGAAACTTACTTTCATTTTGAGCATAAAATTGAGTTCTGAAAAAAGTCCCAAATATATTCTTTCTTTTTAAGTCTTTTCTTTCGTGTCGGAGAGAAATGACACTGAAAATATAGGCTTTTTATGCTAGAAAACACATCTGTATTCACCTCCAGTAGGGGCTCTGTTGCATGATGCACTTTACACAGGGAATATCACTGGCCCTATGTTGGTGACCAAGAATGGAGGCTGTGTAACTTATGTTAAATAACATTACATCAAGATATCCACTGATTTTGTTTGGCTCCTCTTGAAGCAGAATATCCTACTGTTTCAACAGGAATAATGCTGCATGGATGTACTGAATAGCATTGCTCCAGCTTACATTGGCATTCAAGTCACCAGATTTAATTTTGCTTTGGCTTTAATTTATCTGGATGATTTCACTTTATGTTCCTCAATTCTTCAAAACTGAGGCTGACTAGAACTGTGAGAAAGAAGGTTGCATCAGCTTAACAAAACTATAATGAAGTGGCGCAAGTGTTTGCTTAGGCAAGATTCAGATGCATCAGGTTGGAAACAGGCAAGGAGAAACTGCGAGGGGGGAAAAAAAAAGAAATTTCATACGGCTGACAGAACATTTGCTGCAATTATTCTAGTACTCATTGGAATGTTCTCAAGTTATTAGATTGTTTGCTTCATCCTTCTCCCTACCTTTTCTGAATCACAGAAGAAAAAAAAATAAAAATGTGTATACTACTAGAAATCTGATGTTGCTTTGCTAGGTCAGAGCTGAATATGTAATAAAAAGATGCTTCCTGTTGCAAAGCTTTTGCTGACTGATCAGATTCTATTACAGAAATGGAATTCTGTGCTTTGGCAGAAAGACAGTGTGTGATTACAAATGTGAAAGGTCATGAATTTTTCAGGGAAACATCTGTCTATAGGATGAAACTTATGTTTCATCAGAACCATCGGGTTTTTTTTCATAAACCTGATCAAATTTATGTTTCACTTGAAAAAAATAATGGGAGTAGATCTTCTGAACATGTGTACTATTTGCTAAGAACCATCCTAATTTTTGCAAGTGATTAAACAAAAATTCTGCCAGTGTAATCTTTGTATTGAATTGAAAAGTTTTGAAACTTTTAAAAAAGAAATTGTGAAAGTTCCCCTTCTATCCTGACTGAGGATGGTGGAAAAAAACATTTCAGCTGGGAGGGTGGGTGCACTATAATTTTTTTTTTTTCTGTCCTTTTTAATCAACCCTTTGAAATTAAATGATCATAATACACCAGAAAGTAACAAAGCTTTGTCCTAGCTGTGATCATATATGGATATAGGTGAGATGCTGGGGAAAAAAAAAAAAAAGTGAAAACTTTTGGGCAGAGAAGAAAGAAGGGCTTATAATGCTAAAAGTCTCTGATTTTATGGCAGCAGTATCCATCAGTTTAAGATATGATGCCTGCTTTTATCACGATAGGTGGTATTGGTTGTGCCAGCTTTTTACAGATTTACTCACCAAGAATAACTTCACTGAAATATATTAGAATGTATAAAATTTACTAAATGTTGGAATTTTTCTTACCGCTCTAGTAACTGAAAAGATACTACTTTTCAGAAGTAACTAGAGTATCAGATATTGAATCAGCATTGTGTCTGAACGTGAGTTACTCACTGTGTTATGCAGACTTTCTAGGTTTGCCACTCACCAAAATTTATGGCCTGAGTTGGTTTCCTGATGCTGTTGAATGTTTGTCATATCTCTGAGTTGAACAACTTTGTTTTCATCTTTGACAACCTTTTTATATGGTTCATTCAAAGGAAGCAGCAGGGCTAAAGAACTGAAAAAACTGCTGAGTTGAATTAAGCATGATGGAAACGTTGCTTTATGTAGAGATACGTTACTACTGTGGCCTGCCAAGATAGAAAGGTTAGTATTGTGCAAATACATAGCAGCAGCATGTAAAAGAAAGGAAGAAAAGAATGTTGCAAATGAACCTGAGATTGCGAGCTTTCCCAGAACTTAAAATATAAATGCTGGTGAAATTATATCAGTGTAAGAAATTACGCCTCCTTTGCCCACCCACACTTTTTGCTATGGCTATGATTTATTGCATTTTCAATCTATCTTGTACATTCCTTCCCCTCCTAAAGTTTTAAAAAGATGACGGTACTGAATCACAACAGAAGTCCATCCAGACCAATAACCTGCCTCTGGCAAAGGCCCAAAAGGTAGTTCCTAGAGGGCTGGTATTTTCCTATAATCTTTTTCTGGTCTCCAACAGTTTGCAATTCAGGATATTCCTAGACTGGAAGTGCATTACGTCTTTTTTGTATTTGTATATTGGCCAGACGAGCCTAAACCACCGTGCCTTCTGCAAACTTGTCCTACCTCTCTTCTTGAATCCATGCAAACTTTTATCACCTTCAGCACCCTCCAATGCAGTGCTGTACAGCATAATCACATATGGTGGCTCTTCCCACCATCCTCTGCTCTGAAACTGTCATCTCGTATTTTCCTTTCACAGCCTGTAGAATTTGTACTGTACTGAAAAAGCATGTAAAAAAAGGATGTGGCCTAGTCCTTGGCACAGAAGAAATATTCAATTTCCTGTGATTCCAAAAGTTTTCTGTATAGCTTTGAGTTGGTTTGTTCAGCCTAAAATGAGAAGGGGGGATCTTATGAGAGTCTTCAACCATCAGATGGGTGGATGTAGAAAATGGAGCAACGTTCTTCTGAGAGGCTTAGAACAGGGAGGGGCAAAAGGCACAAGTTTCAAAAATAGAAATTCTGACTAGATAAAAAGAACAATTTTTTTCCCAAGATGTGGTCAAATTCTGGAATAGGAACCCAGAGAAGCTATGGAGTTTCCATCCTTGGAGTTATTCAAAACTTATCTGGGTCTGGAACAACCTAGCCAATTTGCACTGCTTTAAACAGAAGTTAGACTAGAGCCGCTTGAGGTCCCTTCCAACTTAAATTGCTCTGCAGTACAGTGATTCTAAACTATTTGATGTCTCTGTGCATCAGCCTATAAAATAAGGGCCCTCCCCTACCACTGCCAAGTGCTATGAAGCAAAATAAATATAGTAAAGGGTTCAAACACCTGGCAACAAAGACTGTCCTTGGTTCAGTATTTAGAAGAGGTCATGGACTTGAAGTCTCAGAGAGCTGTGAAAAACATGCTTAATACGTCCCAATGAGGCAAGCTTTCATCCAGTTTCTACTTCCTATTTGTTTAGGTGGAAATTCCAGCTTGGCAACTCCATGGAGGCTTCCTCTGATGTTGAATTCATATTCACATGAAGCCTTTCCATTCATTCTTTTCCTTCACAGGCCCGAGGGAGACCACTTAGCTGAGCATTACCCTCTACAGGCTCAATACAACAGTTTTCCTTTAGGACAAATTGAAAAATTGAGCAGTTTCTGGAGGATTTTAATGCATGATCGTAGCTGTGCTAGCCAAATGTATTATGTCTGGCGCTCTTTATTTCTTTTCTTATGAACAGCAATGGGGCACCAGCTGGTTAGATCATTGCTATTAGCTGTTAGGAAGTGTCCTTTCTCATAAGTGGTAAATAAATGCCTTGCTCAAAAGCAAACTGCTTGCTAGCTTCCTGTTTAGAGAGTAGCTTTGTTCACAACTCGATGAGGACCTTGAATATTTGGTTCATCTTGTTATGCTAACTTCTGGCCTGAAGAGCTGATAGCCACTTTGCTGTCCAGAGGCCTCCTAAGGACTGATTTTTACTGTCCTGGTTGTAAATAATACACACCAGTAGGGAGGTATATGTGAAGCATGGTAAACTGTGGTCAATAGCAAGCAAGACTTAACACACCTTAAATCCTTAATCCTACTGGTTTTATCCTACAAAATGAGGAGAGGTAGGTAGATACACACTTTCTTCACTTTGAGGAAGTAAAACATGCAAGAATTACTTCCTTATCTCCACTATATTAAAGCATAATCGGGGTTACTTTTCAGGGGAGAAAGTGTCTGTATTTGTCTCCAGAATAAAACTGTACAAAAAAAAACAAACAAAGAAATTACCATTGGAGAAGGGTTTACCACAAAAAAAAAAATTCCCATACATACAGAAAAAAACATAACTGGTTTTTGAATGTAAAATTACCCTTAGACCATAAGAACTCAATTTTAGTTACGACTTTCACATATTGTGGTAAAGCCGTATTGATTTTTTTTAAAAATGTTCCATTACATATTTGATTCTGCTGTTGGTCCTGAGATATGGTATATTGTTTCACACCTTATTGTATCATCCTGAATACTTCATCAGAATAAAATATGTTCTCATTTATTAAACTATTTGAGAAAGACAATGAAATAAATAATCTTTTGCACAGCTCAGAATCAAAGCACAGCCAGATTTCTTGAGTCACAAAAAGGTTCATAGAATCTGGCAAAAGTGCAGGGGAGCACATTTTAAAACCAGATTAGCATAAGAACTAGAAAGTCTTCGGTCATTGAGGTATAATTGGAATGTATTTCTGGTACCTGCATGCTGTCATGACAGTTGGGCTGATTGTATCAGAGCCAATCTCAGGAAAAATGACAACTTTATATTTGCTTTTGGTGGTGGTGTTCTCCCATGACTTTGGTGAACCTTTAGAAAAGGTGAGAAACATGAGATGCTGTGACATTTCTTGAGGCCACAAGTTACTAGAAAGCACAAAGATATGGAAAGGCAAAGTTTTTAAAAAGGGGATTGATGAGAGCAGAGTCTAACTGAGCAGTTTAAAGGACATTTGTCTTTAGCAGTGTGCAGGGATTTGAGCTGATGGCATGCATGGTAATGACACCATATAACACGCTGTGTCTGTGAAGCGCCATGTCCTGACCTAGCTGGGATCTAAAAGGATCACAGCTCCTACACAACACTGTGGCCCTACTAGTAACATCAGTGCCACTGGGGTTTACCAAATGGGGTCCATGTACCATCATGCTTTATTAAGATGAAGACAGACCAAAGCCTGAAACAGCAGTTTCAGCTTAAAGCTAAAGCTTCAGTTCCTTGCCAAACTCAGACAGAATGGTGGAAATGGGAGTTCAATCAGAGTGACTCACACCACTTTCAGTAAGCTGCTTTAAAATTACACTAGGGCTGAGCAGCTGCAGCTTTGTGGCCTGGAAGCTGAAACTTCTTTCAAATTACCAAGTATGGGGGTTTTATACTGCGGGGGATGGAGAGGGGTTGTTATGAAAAAGAAACATTGACAAATAAGGCTCCAGTTCTACAGACAGCATGTGGAAGTCTAGAACATATAAATTGAAATCATGGAAATTATTATAAAAGCTTACTCTCAATGAAGGATTGCTCCCTTCTGCATACATGTGTAGATACTAGTCTCTCCAGTCCTTGCCTCACTTCTGTTTTTTTAAACTCATGTGTCCAAGTAAGTGTCAATTTCAAGTCACTATGTGGCCAAGGTAGATCTGCTTGTGATGGGATGCTAAATTATCCTCTCCCCAAATTCCAGCTGGAGGTTTCTGTGCTCCCATGCCATGCAGTGTGCTCATGGTGGCAAGTCCCCACTCAGCCATGCCCCTTCCTAGTCATAAATATACAGGGTTATGGAACAGAATCCCTTAGGAACAGTCCCTGATGTCTGTGTATATAAAGCTTTAGGTTAGATATGGGCAGAAAACGGCCAACGGAATTCTGGGCTGCATAGGGAAGAGTGTAGCTGACAGGTCAAGGGAGGTCATTCTCCCCCTCTACTCTGCACTGGTGAGGCCACAACTGGAATAATGTGTCCAGTTCTGGGCTCCCCAGTTCAAGAGAGACAGGGAACTACTGGAGAGAGTCCAACGTAGAGCAACAAAGATGATTGAGGGACTGGAGCATCTCCTTTATGAGGAAAGGCTGAGAGAGCTGGGACCCTTTAGCCTGGAGAAGAGAAGGCTGAGGGGAGACCTTATTAATGTCTACAAGTATCTAAAGGGTGGGTTTAAGGAGGATGGAGCCAGGCTCTTTTCAGTGGTTCCCAGTAACAGGATGAGGAGTAACGGCACAAGCTGGAACATAGGAAGTTCCAATCAAATATGAGGAAACACTTCTCTGGAGACTTTCAAGACCCACCTGGATGCAGTCCTGAGTAACGTGCTCTAGGCAATCCTGCTTTAGCAGGGGAGTTGGACTAGATGATCTCTAGAGGTCCCTTCCAACTCTGAAGATTCCGTGATTCCGTGAAAAGGGAAATTTCATCAAACTCTGCTCTCCCAAAGGAGAAGAAAGGGATGGGAGACCCTGAATGTGAGACCTCCCCCTGTCTTTGTGCATAAATATCTTATTCTTGTTATTTTAATTCTACTAGATTACTATTGCCTTAGTTATAAGTGTCTGCATGCATTCACCTGTCTAAATATGAACACTTTCTAGTGTTCACATTTACCTGAAATGAAGGAGTAATGGAAGCAGGTCTAGAAACAATGGGCTAATGACTAGTCAAGAATGCAAATCTAAGTGGCCCTGGGTATAGGTGGGGAATTTGCAGATGCTGTATGTTATCATTACTTATTAACCAGAGAGCAGCTATATAAGAAACAAATACACGAAAATTAATGTGGCTATAGAGGCTTTAAGTTTTTTGAGGTTTTTTTGGTTTTGGTTTTGGTGTCATTTTATCCTGAGATATTGCAATGAAACGTTTGAAACAATTTTGCTTCTGCTTTAGCCCATATGTAGCAATTTAATTCCAACCCAGAAACAGCACCATCTAGTGATGTCTCGTGTTTTGTACCCATGGGAAATTAAGCACCGGTTGATGCTGAAAATGGTGTTGCAATTAGATATTATGGCAAATTAGTTAATCTACAGATAATTTGAATTTGCATAGTAAAATTAAGGCAACCCTTCCAAGGCAGTAATAATCATTAACTATGAAGTGAAATAAATGATTCAGAAAACAGGCAGCTTCTTCACTGCAGCAAAAGTAGTAACATCTCTGAATGCCGCTGGAGTAAGAACATAAACAGTGATTTGTCACAGGCAAAGATGATGTGGGACCTGGTGGGAGTGAAGTGCTGGATTATAAATTAGACTCATAAGCCTTGTACTAAATTACACTTGCTGTTTGTAATGTTAAACAGTGAATTAATCTTTTTTCACAAAGATGGGAAAATCCTTATTCAAATGTAAGGCAGGTTTTAAATGTGGAAGTGACCTAGAAGCTTAATTGGAAATCTCTTTTCATGAGATTTAAGTTCTTATGTCGCTGTTGGACTTCAAATTTAACCTGTAAAAACTCGGTCAGCTGATTTTGTCATAGTTCTTTTGGGGTTATTGCTCTTTCTGACCTAATCTTTTCTTTTTATTTTTCTTATATTTTCTTTAAATACAGATGCAGAGACCATCCAGAAGATGGGTTTATTTAGTGATGCAGGCCACCCAAATTCCAGTCTTCACTGTTTTAAATGGGTATTTGTCCCTGTGGAAGAGTTACAGTGTTGAACGAAGGCCTTAGATTCTGCAAAAAATGTATTTTTACAAAGATAAAGAGGATTGACAGGTCTCTGGAATACAGTTTTTCTATTAGGTCTTACCACCTTCTTAGTTTCTGTTCCTTCCCAGGATTGTTAATGTACCGTGCAGCCTTTCTGGTTTGTAACTTGAGTTACACACACTGTTAGCCATGGCGAAGCATTTGCTACAGTAGGAGAGCTGCAATATCTGAGGACAGTAATTCTGGAGCGTTAGAGTCTTTGATTAAAGTCAAGAGAAAACTGAAATTCAATAATTCAGTGGGTTTCCAAGTGGCTTACTCCTTCCAAAATAAGTTTGAGAAGCTAGCATTCGATTTCCCACAACAAAATTTTCACTGCAATCAGTGTAACCGCTCCTACAGTAATGCAGTCTACCAAAACATTAGAAATGAGAAATGTATTTTGTATTACTATGTTAACAATTTCAAGGAATTCAGTAGTCGAAGACATTAATTTCTACATTTCACCTGTATAAAGCTATCTCTACTCTTTTTTGGTTTTCTCTTGAGAGTGATAAGGAGAATTTGTTTTAGTTTTGAGAGAAATTTCACCACCAGAAATGTAAAAAAAACCTAAACCATGTGGTAAGTTCAGGAAACAAGTAGAAAACAAACTGAGACATAACAAAAAAATCCCAAAAACCAAGACCAAGCCTCCTATGGATAGAAAATTTGTTTATTTTTTCATACTCATGAAAAAATTTGAGGGCCAAAGTATAGGAGAAGTCAAAATGATACCAATCCAGACCTTCCTTGTGCTTCTTTCTTTTCATTTTTCTTACCATTTTAACTGGGAAAATTTTTGAAGTCATTGATTCCAATCTCCTGGTTTTACAGTCAATCTTCTTTTTGGCTCACTCTCTTAATCAGCTGGAATATATTAGCTGAAATCCAAGCGTTTCACAATAACAGCTCAGCTTCAGCCATATTTATTTTTCCCAAGGAAGAATTTTAAATTCAATGAAAATGCCACTTTATTTCAAACTTGTTCTTTTGGCCAAAATAATAAAAATAAAAATTGAATTAATTTGTTTTTCTTGTTTGATCAACTCTCGTTCTGATCCCTTCAATTCAACAGCAGTCAGTTATTGTAAAAGTGGTTGTCTAAGTAGAGAAAGGTTTTACGATATTCCATTTCTGTGGCACTGTCTTGCTGGGGAGATTTTATAAAATTATGTAGTGTCTTTTGGTCTGGGCGTTTGCATCTGTTGAATGGAGATAATTTATTTATCTCACATTGTGTTTTGGCAATTTACATTTGAACTACAATTTACGTATGGAAAATACAGCTGATTCTAGCTGGTGTAAGCCACCATAGCTCCCAAACATGTTACTAACCCCGTAATTTCTTTGCTACATGAAAACTTGTGCTTGGTTCTTGCATCACAGGCTCCCATTACAAAGTTAGATTAAGAGGTAGCTGCTCAAAAATTCCTCAGGCAGCCCCAGGGCAAAAGACAGACACTGTGTTCCCCTGCGACATGGGTTTGGAAGTCTCTGCTGTAAACACAGGCTTCAAACTCACAGCCTCGCCACCCTGGGGGACAGTTGTTGTGTTGTGGGGTGAGGGTGGGATTGTCCCCATGGGACTCGCAGCCAAGGCTGGGGGCTTGGCACCTGTCTGTCCTCCCTGGCATGGGGCGAAAGCACCGGTGAGGCAGTCCAGGGCTCCGGGGCATGCCGTGAAACTCTCTCCCAGCACTCAGTGTGGGCTGCAGTGCACGCTCTTGGCATCACACCAGCAGCTGTGGCAGGGAAAGTCAGGTAAGGACAAGTGACTCCAAGTCACTTGCCCCTCAGGCAGCCCCGGGACCGCATGGCCTGTCGGCAGAGTACAGAAACTCACCTTCAGCTCTTTTTAGGTCTCTTCAGCTTCTGCTTGGAAGAGTCCTGTGCCCTAGCGAGTCGAGGCATTTTGTTTCCAGAGCGCTGGCAGGGCTACTGTGTGCTCCTTCCGCACAAAGGCTGGGGGCAGTGCTCCTGGACAGCTCAGGGCGTTGTACCAGTTTCCATTCCAAGAAGTGGAAGTGAAATGTTGCCTTCATTGTTTCTCAAAGAAGCTCCAGAATTGTAACATTTATTTTTCAAAGCCCTCATGTTAAAAAAAAATAAATCAGAATTTCCACTAAAGTTCTGGACCCTCATCAACCTCCATTGCTCTTTCTTTTTCACCCTGTCATCTGACTGTCAACTTTAATTCCTCCACTGATGTTCTTTCTGTTTGAATATAGGAGAACAGTCTAGGCTCATAATGTCCAACATAATTAACTGAGCCATGAATATGGCTCCCTGTTCGACGACTACATTAGGGTGGGAGAAAGTAAGGAAAACAATCAGTGTGGTCTCATCAGATCTATCTAAATAATAGGTTAAGGAAAGGACAAATTTATAATTAGATGTATTTTGGTTTCACACTCTCCTTACTGGCTTCATAATTTACATTTTTCTTTCATTAAAAATAGACATGGCTGTCAGAGCACAAACACACACCCTGTACATTCCATACCTGCCCTGAACACACACCCATGTGTGATCAGAGTTTTCTTGTTGTATATCTAAACCTTTGTGCCAAACTGTATTTTCATACACTATACAGTTATAAAACTAGAAGGAGCAGTGACCCTCATCTTGCCGTCTTTCAGGAAATAGGTATATCATCGATTGTGACTGCAGGGAACTGAGCAATTAAAACTCAGATGACATGGTGTGCAAGGCACCAAGTTTTCTGTATCTTGATATTCACTGCTGAAAGGTGGGTTGAACCTCTGGACTAGCTAATGTAAGATATAGGTTAACTTTTTTGGCAGTGATCAGGTCTTAATACTCTGATTGAAACTCCACTGAATTTTTTCATTTTCACTGTACATGCAGTAGCCTCAAGGATTTGTTCAAACAAAACACTTTGAATAACACTGCCAAAATCTGGTCTGTTGCTTAGTGTTTCTTGACAGGGATTCAGCTTTTGTTTCTTTGTTATTTAATGTAAGAATATTTTATTCATTACAAAATTATTAGTGGTTGAAAACTGGATTTTCATATACAACTTGCCCAGCAATCACCAGCATCAGGAGATGTGTATACTAGCAGCAGTAATGCTTCTAGTTTCTCCTCTGCTACAGAAGTTCTTGCTGTGCTTATTTCCCCTGTTTCACCTCAATCCTTTATAGACTGTGTATTCGTTCCCCCCTCTCTTCACTGTCTGCCACCTCTATCTCTGTCTCAAGAAATAAACATTCTTTCACAGAGTAAAATCTTGACGTGAAAAATGCATGATAGTGGTACCAAACATTTAAGCATGCACTTAATTTCAGCAAGTACCTGTGCTGTTCTTACTGAGATCTAGACCAGATTTAGAATAGAAAAATGTGAGGACTGAATATGACCTTCTGCAGAATAAAATGGCAGGGTGTAAACAGAGCCAAAGAATGATTTTCTTAGTGTGCTGTCTTCTGCCAGGCACAGAAAAGAAGAGATGAGAGTGGGTTGGAGTTTTATGCCTTAAAGTAGGAGAACAGGCAACTCAGATAAATCTGTTTATACTAATTGAGCTGGTAGGAGCACACCTTCCTATGCTGATATTCTCTGTTGGAAAAGTGAGGCAGGAACATAACTAAGTACAGAAAAACACTGGGGAAAGGTCAACTAATAGAAAAGAAAAAAAGGGAAGATTAGTGCCCCCTAGGCAATTTGTGTCACTGCTCTACCTCAGCAACTAAACCCAGAAAACAGCACTTCCCCACCTTTGAAGACAGACACAAAAGTCTGAAAGGTTTTCAGATGCTGCAGTGACGGTGTCCATAAGAGCACCACAGTTTGCATCAGCTGTGCCATGTGAGCATGGCTCTTCCCCTCTCTGACATCGCTTGGGCAAGAAGTGAGCTGAGATTGATTCTTCATTTTTGGCTATGGTAAGTGTTTTTCATTTCCATCCCTGAAGATCCATCCCACCTATTTGTCCAGTAGTTCTGTGTAATCCCTGAAGAATATTCTATGGGTCAAAGCCTGTTTCTCACATCATGTGTCCAAACAGCCCTGACACAATCAGATTTGAAACTCGATTAAGTTTTTAGGTGAGAATGTAAATTTGCACTAAATGAATTATTACTGATTGTAACACATTTTTGCCCTTCTGGGTTTTTTTGGTTGGTGGGGTGTTTTTTTATCCTTTATTCATGTGACACATTCCTATTGGATATGAGAAGAACTTAATGTCGCTGACATGGCCAAAAACTAGTCTACAAAATTCCTTCAAATATGCTGCTTCTTTCAGTCCTCCCTTCTGACTGTAGAAGGTGTTAAAGGAGCGTCACTCTATGGCTTGTAAAAGGACAAGGGCAAAAGTCCAGTAGTTGAAAAAGAAAAAAAAAAAA
>VYZM01021215.1:226192-261818 GCA_013398915.1 Dromas ardeola | reverse complement strand
CCCCCGGCCCTGACCCGGCCCCGGGGCCCCGCTGCCGGCTCCGGTCTGCGGGAGTGGGGAGGGACCGGTGCCGGTGGGTGTCGTTCCGGAGCACAGGCCGGCCCCCGGTCGCCGTACGCATCGCTGTGTGTCCCCTCCCGGGAGCGCGTTTGAACGGGGACGTCTAGGTGATAGGTGGAGGGGACAGTAAACCACCTCATCAGCGCGCACAATAGGCAGCATTTTTGGAAGTGCGTTAAGGATACGCCCCATTGTGGTGCGATATTAGAGGCTATTGGGGCGATTCCGGCCCTAACTTCACCTGTCCTTGCTTCTGTTTTTATCTCCAATTCTTACAGAGGGATTCTTAACATGGTTTTGATGGAACCATGCTCCATGCAAAGGAAATGTTTAATTTCCTTTGTGTTAAAAAAAGTGCCATTAAAAGACCCCGAGTCCCCTGGAAACACATGTAACAGTCTGTTACATTACTATTTCTGCTCCTTAAGTGTGCTGAATCACTAAAAATTAGATGATTAAAACAAGATTTCAGGCAGGCCTTTAGCTACCACGTTAGGGAAACTGTAGAGTAAATTAACACAAGAATGGGGGGGGGAACAGCTCAGAAGAATTCATCAATGCCATCTTAAAAATAACCTAAGATGGTTGGTAGTTCGTGTGGTTCAATTTGTGCTTCACCATGTGCTCAAAGATGCTCTGTTTAGCAGCCAACTTTTTCCGTAATTAAAACTACAACACAAGTAGCAATGTTTTAAAGAAAATGATGTAGTAGAATAGCACATCCACCTGCACTTTTAAAGTCTCCCCACATACTCTACTAGTGAACCAAAGGTGTTGTCTGTCCCTTAACACCTCCCCACCTCACCAGCTTCCCCAATCCCGTATCGTATAAGATCTGCCACTGGACTTGAGTGGTAGCTTCCACTTGGGCCATTTTTGGGTGGGTTTAACTGTGGAACTACTTGTTATTAACGCGGAAGATCTGAATTAACACAGAAGATGCAAATGAGACCCTAGAGCGGTTATGAATTTCACCCATTAATCTCAAACCAGTCAAATGTGTAAATGTTAATGCTGTTAACCACTCAACTACCAAAAAAGTTTTCTGGTACTGCAGTTTCTAGCCCAGACCTTTCTTCACAAGGTATTCATGAATGTTACTACCCACCAGGAAAGCAGAGAGAGCAACTGCTGCTAACGTACACATTCAAGAGCAGCATCAGAGAAATAATTAGGCACAAAATTTAGGCTATAGATAATCCCACATGGTAAATTACTGTGATTTAATAAGTTACTGCTCATCAGCTGAGCTTCCCTAACTGCTCTTGCGCACCCTCTTAGACTGTTAAAATGGCAAGTACAATGTGTTAGACTAAAATACCTTTTGTTTCACTTCAAATGTACTAGAGATAAGAAGAGCACGCAGTCAGCTACCTCATTATGCCATTGTAACTCAATAGCCTGCAATAGTCAGTACAATCCTAAACCAGTGGGTTTTTAAAGTTCTGAATTAGAGGACACATACTGGAAATAAAGGAGTCACTCTGAATGTGCCAACCTATCCTGGAGTCAAGAGCCAGCTTAACAGTTGTCATTACTAACCTTTTTTAGTTCTACCATTTTTATTATCTTTTTGATGACCGTTTACCGAGCATCTAGAAAATTGCTGCTTTTACTACTGAAAACAGGGATTTCCTCAGGCCTGCACCTTCTACTTGTTCATTTAATTTTATGAAGTTGGTCACAGTAATAGCATTACTGATGCAGTCATGTTTGAATGTGAGAAAAAGCATTACACAATGCACAAATACAGAAAAATTGGTTTAAAAAAAAGTGTCTTTTTGTAGTCTTACCTCTAGGGCAGAAACCAGAATTGTGTCAGGCTGCTGAGGTCCCTACATAGCTCATAACCGTAGGCACATCAAGAACCACATTTGTGACGAACCCAGACACTGAGAAGCTGCCTAGGGCTAGTAGAAAATGGGTTTTAATCTTACTAGCTGTTTATGCGCTTTCCTCAACAAGTTTACCCATCCTACATAGCCAAATATCAGGTAATATAGGCACACTTCATAAAGTGCAAGTTACGGGCTGGAAACAAGTCCTTTTAAAAAAAAACCCCTGAACTTAGCTCACCTGTATCCTGGAGTTCACTAACCAGTGGTCTGCAGTACGAAAGACTATGTCATCAACTCTTCTTTTAGCTTCTTCCCTCCTCCTCTGCTCCTTTGATCTGGAAGAAAACAGTAGCAACCAATACCTTTGCTGAGCAGCCCAATCGCTTACCACTGACGTGTTCTTCATTCAGATCAGGCTAAACTGGTCAAACTGCGTACTACGGTTCAGTCTCAGTTTGAATCTGGAAAACCTTTAACAATGAAAGCTAAGTTTAGGTGCTTCCAGAGCTAAAGAGCAGCTGAGGCTTTTTTCCCCAAATTGCAGTCTTAGACGTAGGTAAGGTTTAGGTTGGGGGCAGAGGCTAGGTAGGTTTGGGGTTTTTGGTTTTAGGGTTGTTTTTTTGGGGGGGTGTTTTTTTGGAACAACTGTTGAACATTAGCCCCTGAACAGTCTGTGCAGATACAAGTGTGGAGCAAGTCATTGTATCTGCCCCACTACCGCTTTCCATAGTTCAGTTTATTTCTATAGAGGAGAAATAGTAATAACCTTTCCTGGGCGTTAGGTGGAAGCCTCCTGTAAAGATATAAGACAAACACCAAGGAGATAAAATAACAGGATTGTGCTGTTTTCAGCTACCTTCCTGTCAGTCTGTCTCAGACGGCATCTTCACTGCAGGGAAGTTCTCCTGGTCACCAGCCTCTCTGCATCAGAGTTTCCTTCTGAAGGAAACCAGGCAGGCCAGAAGATAATGCATACCAGTTGTCATTTGAACATAACTCAGGTGGCAATCAGGCTGCTTATCCAGTTACCAAGACTTACAGGTGCAGCTCATCAAAGTATTTTTTTCTCTCTTTTTGTGGAACACCTCAGCATTTTTATTTACTTTTTTTTTTTTTTAGGAGTGTGTGGGTCAAATCCTGATGTTGAAATCCTACCAAGTATGTTCCTGTTCTGCTTTAGAGGATGGGCCTACACACCAGTACATGTATAACTTGGTTTGGGGTATTCAGTTGGTCAGCTAACACTGCTAGAGAAAACTGACTTCTGATAAATCAGAAATCCCCTGCACACAAAAAACACCAATCAGGTTTTTTTTTCTGAATGAAAAATAGCTTTTCCTCAGACTTCTTAGTAGGCATCGCCTCAAATTTTAACAGTTTCTTTTCAGTTGTCCTCACGAAGCCACCAGTTCTGTGAACTTATTTTCTGGGCTCATATATCTTTTACTGACTGTCACAGCTTTCTGGAGACCAGCTAGACTGGAAGCAGAAGAGAGCTATTCTGCAAAACAAAACAAGAGTCTCCCAAAGAAGTATCTATAAACAGAAATGACTAGCATGTCACCATGAGATGAGAATGCCTGTATTACCACTGACATAGTACTGGCACTTTACAGAAAGAACCTTTTCTGCTGTAAGTCCCTTTTTTTTTTTATCAGGTGTTTCTACTGTACCTGAGAGGTAATCCACAAATATTTTATGCAGTTAGTTAATGCACTTAGGTCAGCAAGCAGTGCCTGAGGGGCTGAAAAGGAAAGTAATGCAGAACTCACCATTCATTTGCTTGAATGCTCCTTCCACGCATCCATCCTCATCAGCCAAATACTACTTTTTAAGTCACACATTTTAACAGCAAGTAGCACAGGGATTTATGAGCTCTCCTTCCCATGCTGAAAAGCTGGGAAAATGAAGAAACCAGCTTTTATCACTGGCAAAAAAAACCCCAGAATCAAACAGTTCAGTTCTAAGGAGAGGCACAACTGTTGCACATTTACCATAATTAGTAATTACAGTGAAATCCTAGTCCCAATTCAATCAATGAGCAAATCCTCAAGGATCTGCTCTTAGGTGGGGTTTTGCTCATAGAGGCTAATGATTCTAGCTCTTGTGAACCAAAGCATGTTCCAAGGCTTGAGCCTGTTTACTGTCCCCAAGTGCTCTTTCCATCCTTTTACCAGAAGTCAGTTTTCCCATAACAGAGTCAGCAGAATTAATCATACACCTTCACCTTAGCCACTGCATTTTGCAGTCCAGGTGTTAAGACAAAGTCAGGCAAACTCAGCTAGTTGCTCCTGATCCAGATTAAGTGGTTGCTGACCCACTCCTCATACCCTGGCACCCTCTCCTCCTGCTTCTGTTCTGTTGATTTCACTTTCTACCTTACTGTTTTCCAGTTCAGATTGGCAATCTAAATGTTTTAGGGCCTCTTTTTTTTTTTTTCTGTTTTAAGAAACACAAAACATAGGATGATACACTAAGCTTTTGCTGGGGTCTGTGCTGTGTAGATAGCAGCCTGTACCAGAGGAAGACAGGTAAGCTGGCAGAGGTTGTGTGTCACCTCACATTCTCTCTTCTCAAACCAATTCCAGCTAGTCTAGCCACTTTGTTGTTGACGGAGTTTCAGACATGCAGTAGTGCCAGGTTTTATTTCAAAGCTTTTTGAAATTAATGGAAGATACCAGCCTTGAGGAGTTTTAGGCAGTAGATAGAAAATGCAAATTCTGCTAGTCTTCACTATGATAGAGAGACTTAGTCATTTAACATAACCTAGATTTATAGGTTACCTGTTGTCAAAAGAGAGAGTTATGCCCTACCAGTTGGCAATTGTTCTCCATCCTGTGGAAGGCAGGATGAGTTACTCTGGAGAAGCCTTGTTCTCTCCATGGACTACAGAGGGAACTGTAAGACTGGTTCAGCCCAAAACATCACATTTGTAGGTAGCTAAACCTAGCTTAAAGGCAAACTCCAACTCTTAAAAATCATTTGTCATTCCATCATTCATTTAACTAAAAGGAATGCCATTTAACTAACAGGAGTGCTGTGTCCTAAGCCATCACACATAATCTGACACAGCCTAGTAACATGGCAGGGTTTGACATTCAATGGCAGTACAGTATGAGCAAATGTAAGCAATTGCCACCCACCTTGTCTATCATTCCTCCTTTTCTGCACCACACTACCAAAAGCATTTGTGTAGCACACAGTGAACAAGATTGGACAACAGATGCTGCTAAAATTAACTCAGAAAAACAAAAGCCCAAAATCACTCATCATTCAGATGTGTTCCCAAAGACCCCACAAACTGCATCTCTAAAGCAGAAAACAAGGGCTGCCTAGGACTGAATGGCCATTAAAGCCACGCCGGGTAAGACCACACACTTTGCCTGCAGTCCCCTAGGCTGCTGTACACTATTAAATATTTCTCTCTGTTCTCTTTCTCCATGCAGACCCCTATCTCTTAAAAAAAGACTAACACACCCCATACCTTACCAGACTGTTGTGACCCTAAATATATTACGTATCATGAGCTGTTAATGTGTATGTTATTGCATAAGCTCTGTAAGTATGTACACAAGAAGAGCAGCAGTATCAGAAGCCCACCTGCAGGTCTCTCCCCATACCAAATCTGTCCCTTTCAAGTGCTTAGCACACAAGGGAAGTTACACAAAGGTCTATTTGCTCACCTGCAGTTTATCAGAATTAACAGTTACTGTGTTTGCTAATAATGCTTTGGAAGGCTTCTGTCATAGATCAGACTTCTACAAAGAACATACTAGACCCACAACAACCAGGAGGGCAACACTACAAAAACTTCAGCTGCCAGATCCAGTAGATTTTCAGAACTGATGAATTCTAGTAAATGCTCGGTGGAACAACTAGTTTCCTCAGACAAGAAAAGCAGGAAGTGTTGCAAATATCCTAGTACAGTGACTTGAGCAATTATACTTTCAGATAAAATATTGATTTCTAGCCTGGCCCCGGAGGTCAGTCCTACTGAGGCTTAGGGTTTCTCAGGCCAGATAAAGAGGATGCCTTTCCCCCTCCACCCCTCAAGATGCAATTAGGTAACTTGCAGGTTTCTTGATCAGAATGAATCTGTCACTGTTTCTTGCTGAAGGACCCTCTTCTCACTGCAGCCATACTTCCTGCATTGCTGTACCAGCAGGCTGCTTCCACCTCTGACAGAGATCAAGTAGCATAGCTCCACCCATGAATTCCCAGATTATAAATGAGATTATAGTATAAAAAGAAAAAAAACACACCTGAAGTGTTTCACAGGATGATGACTGGGACACTCGGCTATAGCAACCTCTTCTCAGATCTTGATGCTTAACGAGCCAAGGCATAGCTTCTGACAGAAAGGCCCCCACCAGAGCCACTGCCACTTGCTGCCCCAGAAGATCTGCACTGATCTGTATCTTGCCACCTCGTTTGCACAGCCACAGACCTCACCCTCTACTGTAACCTGTTACGCCACCTTCTGCTTTAGCCGTTCCATAACAGTTACACAAGCTATTCTTGCTCTACTGATTAGAGCAGTTTACTTCTTGCATCAGACTCTTACAAAGACAGCTTCTAGTCCTTCATCCGCCTGTAGGGCAGAAGAAAGATCTGGGTCAGCATTTTCCAAACTGGAAGGTCACAGGTCAGCTGAGTGACCTTGGAGGTGTAGGAATGTAAAGAGTAGGATGTTCCACATCCATCATACTGTATCCCCATTTACAGCTTCTGCAAATTCAGTTTACAATCTGACTAAATACACTCCTGAAAGTTGCGTTAGCAACCCTCTCTGCAAATTAAAATGATACCCGTCACTAGCAATGAAGCTGAACATAACAGAAGAGAAAGAGGAAAAAAAAATCCGGTATTTACGTACTATAAATACTTTACCTGTCCTCTTCTCCCTCATTTGTGTCAGTATGTAAGTTACTAATTGTTTTGTGTTGCATTATTTGGCATAAACTCTAGAGGTGTCTACACACCTTCCCCTGCTCTAATGAACTGAAACAAGTTGGAGGCCTTGGTGTTCTAAGCAACACTCTTCACACTTTGGTGTAAAGCATATTTAGAGGAAATGTAAATGAACTAATGAATATTTTATACCTCAGTTAAATTACCACAAGCCAAAACGTGGTTCTGATTCTCTTTCTCTTTAGTTTAGACTCAATTAGTGAGGAAGTTAAGGCAGAGGGGGGAAAGCTCTGAGTTTTTTGTATCATTCATTTACGTTTTTTATCCTTCTTTACAGTGAAAGTTCAAAAAATAGAAAGTAGAACTTGTTTTTTGCCATAATCTCTGGATGGTGTTTTGAAATGTTTAATTAACATACTACAGAAAACAATGTAAATCAGACCATTGACTTCAGTTTTTCAGTGGCTAAAGTAATGAAAAAAATGTAACGGTAAAGAAAATGAAGGTTGAGATTAAAGAGGCCTATAGTTAATGACAGGCTGAAGTTCAACTGTCATGTAATCGAAAATGTTTGAGAATGGACAATAATTAAAGTCAAGCAAAGGATGAAACCCAGATTATTATAATGAGATATGATATGTTCTTCAGACTATCTGGAGGTTAATGTTACTTGGTTTCGTATGGTTACGGGTAAGTAAGTACTGTACTACTATATAGTAAAAATAATGTAACTGGATACAGTCTGCTTCACAGTGACCCAAGGTTAATGGTAGTTGCTCTTAGTATATTTAAAAGGTTTAAAAGAGATGTAACAACCTCAGCATTACAAATCTAGTGCAATAGCACTAGAAAATGGCACCGAACAGGCTAGCATAATACTGGTGTTCTTGGTTCCATGAAAGCAGCTTCCAGTGTAATGTATGTTGGCTTTTATCTGTATAATTATACTGAATATGTCCATGAATTCTTTCATTCCTGAATGGCACCACCTTTTGAGTAATAGATCATTGGTATGCATCACTCTGATAAGGTATTACACTAATATATCATTAAAGCAACAGATGTATTAGTGTAATACATTACTAGGATAAAGCACTCTGATGATGATGTATTCCTGAAAAGATGGCACCATACAGAGAAGATGAGGCCCAGGAGAAGACTTTTGCTCAGTTTAATAGAATAAAAGGTATGCCTTCCTGGCACAAAAATGTGAAGCTCCCTATAAAGATATGGCATCACTATTAACTGTATTCCCATTTGTATTGGTAATTTGGGGATCCTATGGCTTGGAAAAATTTACTGTGGTTAAGGAACAGATAAAATTTAAAAATATAACCTATCAGACTATTTCACAGTCTTCTACCAGAATGTCTGATCTCCCCAGCCCTTCAAATGCCTCATCAAAAACCTCACTGTGTTGAAAGCCTCAAGATGCCTATCCTGTTCTGGAGCAATGAGGATATGGGAACAGTTCAGAAAGGGTAGTGATGATACAGCCTTGCAGTGTTCACTCGAGGAATGGGGCTCAGCTATACAAACAGGCAGAGGCCAGGGAAATCCACTAATGTTGGCCTTGGAGGCTCTCACTAACTCACTGCTTCTGAGAGCAGGGATTATCCCACAGCCCCGTGCCAGCCAGGACAGGAATTGTACTTAAAGCGTTAGAGCGCCACATGCAGCCCAAGAGGCACGGACTGGCCAGTTCTGTTCCAGCCCCTGTGTGTCAGCCCTGCCTCAAGCCAATGAATTGCATTCAAGCTTATGTAAAACCAAGGTGCTTTTTGGGGTGAGTCAAATAAAAGAATACATACTCTGAAAAAGGGTTCAGGAAGCTAAATAGTAGCAGCCCAGTGAGTAGCTGGACTCTCAATTCCAGAAGTCCCAGGTTATCTCATTTATCGGGATGTGTATCTGCGTAGGCAGATCAGGGATATACTCCCTGGCCCATGTTATTTCAAAGGAATTTCACATATTTAATTACAGAGGGTGCATGCTGATGTATGAAACAAAGCTGAGGGCTGCAAACAACTAGTCCTCTGAAGGACTTCATTTTTTATGCTTTACCCATTTTCTGTCCATAAAATTCCTCACAAAAATAACAATTCAAATGATAAATGAATTAATCTGAAAAATAATTATTTAAACACAAATGTCCGGATCACAATACCTTAAGTTATGAAGAGTTGTGCTGTATTCCTTAGCCCTCATAAGGCAAGGGAGTGTTCAAATTCAGTGCTGGTCACAGTTGGGTCCTAAATGAAATTAATTTGAGATGTAGTAGTGAGTATATTGGACATTTTCAAAATAACGCTAAACTGGAATATTAAGAACAGGATAGCTATGGAGAAAGAAAAGGGAAGAGAAAAATAACCATAGAGAATGAAAATAAAAGCGATGGGAAGAAAGGAAACAAAAGAGGTAAACGAAGAATTGGAGTGGCTAGGATAGAAGGAAAAAGAGGCAGAATTGCCTCCCCCCAATTTACAATGTTGACTTCAGTATTCAAAAGTTTTACTGTCTCAGTTATAGGTGTACACACACACACACATGCTTTTCAATAAATAATGGAAGAAAATGGGCCCCCAATAGACCTGATTTTACCATCTTATCTTGCTGGGGATGCTAACATTTATACAAAGAAGGTATAATGTTTTACCAGATTAACATGATGAAGTTTTGCAGGGCCAAAAATTAGTACAGAAAGGGTGAGGCAGATGGGAATCAGGATCATGAAGTTTTGGAAAGCTTTATTATAGCAGTGTGGTACTGTTTCTCTTAAAAAGTTTTAATTTCAAAATTATAAAGTGATAACTGGTATTAAGACAAAAAAATAGCCTAACTGGATCTCTCTTTCTTTCTCTCTTAATAGGACTGATATGTGCTGGGACTATGTGTTAGTACTGTCACAATCAGGCCTATATGGTCTAGTCAGGGGAAAGTGGGTGATGTAAAATAATGTGGCATGTCTTCATATAATCTAACTGTAGAGTCAAATTATTATCTAATTCTTCTCTTTGCCAAATGCTCTCCAGCAATCTTCTGTTATTTTACCAGAAATATTTTCATAATTGTTAGATAGCAAAAGATACAGGGTTGGTGGTTTTTTTTTCTTTTTTTTTTAACCAAATTCCTTTATTTCTCACATACAAAATACAGCACCAAATTCTCACTTAACGGACCCATGTTGATTTATTGTAGCTGAAGATCTGTTTCACAACGTGGCGTGTGATTGGTATCAGAGAAAGAGAAACAGATGCGTTCATTATTTCAGTACAGCAACACCTAGGAATCGCAAAGAAGGATAACCACAGTTATCCTTATTAGGCCCTGGAGAAACAAAAAATAGAAAACTACTTCCTGATATGTAAGCCTCACTGTCTAGGATTTTGTTTTGGTTTGTGAGCCACTTTCACAAATGATGACAACACAGTGCCTTGCAAGTCTGAGCTGAACAGATGCACCATGGGGGGAGATCATCTGCGATATTTGGAGCCTTCCCTTTGCTTTTCTAAACAGATGAGCACCTGCCTAAAAACTTAAGTCCCAAAGTCAGCTATGCATTGTACAATTACTCACCTCTACAAAAGAAATACTACTACAGCATGATCATTGGTATTAGAATCTGGTCAGTCTCCAAGCAGATTTGCTCTTACTTTGCAGAAAAAAATCTAGAAATAGGTAACTTCCAAGATGATATGTTTTCTGTAGTGGTTATCAACCTGTGGTCTGCAGAACTCAGAGAGAACTAAGGGATCTGCAAAAGAAAATTTGAAGAAGCAAACTTATTCTAAGTAGGTTAAATTTGCCATACACCTACACTGGAAAGCAAAAAGGATTAAAAAGCACTGATTTATGTGAGATACAGCTTTACATTCTTATATCCATCCAAAGTATTTCCCTTAGAAGTTTCTTCCATGTATTGCTTGTCTTCTCTCCAATACCCTATACTTTTCTTTCAGTTGGAAACTGAGACTGTGCTTTAAAGTCTTTTTTAACACAGAAACAAATTATACAGTAAGTCTCTGTACAACCTGTCAAAACTCTTTCTCTTGAATTCTAGGATGGCTGAGAGTGCCTCCAATAAAAGACCATTCAAACACAAGAAACACCCTCTGGGGTAAGACCAATGATCCATCCAGCCTGGTATTGTGTCTCTGATGGCAGGAAAAAGAATGGGGAGGAGGGGGAGTTCTGGCAACTGTTTCCATTTTTTTTTTTATCACTGGAGCTCTGCAGGGAGCAGTAGATGCACCTGGGTGCTTTCCTCTTGTTTCCTTCCACTTTCCTATACATATATTTATTGATACTCTGACTCTCATACCCTTTCCCTTTTTTAGCTGTTGTGCCATGAGTTGGTTTTGCATCCTCAAACAGTTTTGGTTTTCTTCTCCTTTATTTACTTTTCCCTTAGATCTTTCCCCCTGGGAAGTTTTGTGGGGGTTTGGCTAATGCCTGGCCTATAATGGAAACACCAGTGGGGATAACAAGAGGAAAAGCTATTTAGGGAGAGCATGTGAATTTGGCAACTATTGGCAATGCATTCCCCTTGTACTTCTCCAGCACCCACTCTTGTAGCAATTTTAGAGGTTACCTTCCCACATAGTCATTCTAGTATCCTTTTACACACATCCTGTCCATGAAGTTACCTAATTCTTTTCTGAGCTTTCTGATGGTAGTAAGATTTAGATAATCCATCACATCTCTGATTTTATGAACCTTTACCACATCTCCCCCCACCCTTCTCTCCAAACTGAAGAATATCAGCTTTTTTAGTCCCTCCTCACAAGGCTGTTGCTCCATCATCACAAGCTTTTTGACCGACCTTCTCTGTATCTTCTTTAATTCCACTGCACCCTTCTTGAGATGTGGAAACAAGAACTGCACACACTACTGAATATGTGGGTGCATCACAGCTTTGTATGGTGACAAAATGTCATCTCTCTCTTGTACTCTGTACTTTCTTTGGGTTTTTTCTGGATTGGTTTGTTTTGTTGGGGTTTTTTTTCTTCCACAGCACCTTGAGCTTAAGATTTCAGAGAAGCGACAGCAATGACTCCAAGATCTCTTTCCTGAGTTCAGGAGTTCAGCACCTCAGTTCTGAGTTCAACATCATTTAGGCAGGTATTAGATTATTTTTCATTAGATTGCATTTATCTACACTAAAAGCTGTGACGCAAAATAAATTAATATAATCTGCAAACCTGAAGATTTGACTGTTCATTCCCTCTCCATCTCTTTGATGAAGATACTGAATGAAACTGGTCCCAGGACCAGTTCCTGGGGGACCTTATTGCTGACTCTTCTCCATCCTGAGAAAGCCCATTAATCCTTCTCTTTCCTTCCCATCCTTTGTCCAGTGTTCAGTCCATACAAGGACCTCTTCTCCAGTCTTAGTGCAATTTACTTTCTTTAATAACCTTACACAGCTGGACTAGATGATGCAGGTCCCTTTCCAACTGGAACTATCGCATTCCATTCCATTCCATTCTTTGGAACCCTGGCAAAGGCATTTTGAAAATCCAAATATATTATGTCCACGTTCTTATTGTCACCATCAAAGAACCTCAATTTAGTGAGGCAGGATTTCCCATTACAGAAGCCACCCTGACTCCTTCTCAACAAGCCAACTTTATCCGTGTGCTCACTGATCTTATTCCTTATTATTATTAGAGATGGTACTCTACCATTATGCTAGGAATGACAGTAAAGCTCACTGGTCTGTGTTCTCAAGATCCCATCCAGAGCCCTTTAGGAAGATGGAAGTTGGCAATTTTGTAGCTGACCATGCACCCACCCTCCAGCACTGCGGCTCTTTGTTATGATATTACACATTACGGCCAGCAGTTCTGCAATTTCATATTTTAGTTCCTTCAGGACTCTTGGGTGGATATTATCCAGTCCTGGTGACTTACTGACATCTGACTTGTCTATTTGAACCAATACATCCTGTGTATTTACCTAAAATGGATCTATTCTTTTTTCTGACTTATGTGCCACAAAGAATGCATCAGAATTGGGAATCAGACAGCTTCTGATGTAAAAAACAATTCAAGGGTTCACTAAGCTTCCTTCATGTGTTGCAGCCCCTTCTACACCTTGACTATTGTGTGGTCCCACTAATCCTCACCTGGCTTCCTGCTTTTGGTGTATTTACAGAATTCTCTACGATCAGCTTCTGCAGTCTTTGCAAGGGTCTCCTCAAATTCTTTTTAGCTTTCTTAATTTCTTGTTTGAAATTGACCTGTAATTTTTATGGGCTTTCCTGTTCTCATTTGACAACCTGTCCATTTCCTAAAAGTCTTCTTTTTTCCTTCAATGGGCTACATCATTTTCACATTGAGCCATGCAGCAGCTCATTTTTGGACTGCTCTGTTTTCTTTTTGAATTGTGGCACGATTTTTACCGAGGCTTCTAACACAGTAACTTTTAACAGCCTTTAGGGTGTTTTTAGGTTTCTTGCTTTTCAGACTGCTCCTTATAAGGTTTTTTTCCTTGAGAATGCTCCTCATTTTTATGTGGTTCCCTGTCCTTAAACTGAAAATCTGTGTACTGAATTTATTTTGCTTACTCTCTCCCACTATAATTTTAAGTTTCATTATATTGCGGCTGCAGCTATCTTACTATTATTTCTTGAATGAAGTGTTTTGTACATTCAAGACCGAGTCCAGAATGGCATCTTTTCATTGCTTTCTGCAATATTATTTTATATTCAGCTTCTTATAACTTGATCAAATGTTAAGTGATTGAGCTGAAATTTTCCATGTCAGATGACTGCCTCGTTCAGTTCTTTCTGAGAATGAGACTTGCAAAAAATATATTACAAAATAGGTTTGAGACTTTTGTTTTGAAATATTCTATATCCCCAGGCTCTGGAACAGAAAACTGTTATTTGCAAGGGAGAACTGTTAGAACTTAAACACCTAAACCCTCAGAAAATTCCAACCTCATTGCATGCTTAACTTAGAGGCCTGACCAGACAATTCAGATATTATGGAGTATATGATCACAGTGCAGCCCCAACACCTATGGCAGATCAAAAGGACATTCTTTATCATGACCACTCTCAGCTTGCTGGACACTAGAAGTGAAAGCAAGGTCCTGGTCACCTCAGTGACTTGTAGGAATCCATGTAGTAGATGAGAGAAGTCTGTCTAATTAAAACACAGAACAAAAACTACATCCAAAGAAAGATGGGGAATGGACTGGAAGAGATAAGCCCGGATATGAAAAGCAAGTGAGTGAATGTCAGGGGCAGACTCTTAAAGGAGACCCAGAAGTCAAACTAGGTATGGCTTGATAAAGAGACTGGGATTAGGATGAGAAGCCTCAGGAGTTAAGGTTAAGCAAAAAGAAAAGGTAAGGAGGCCATGAATGGAAAAGTGACAAGACTGGGACAGGGACAACTTACAGAGGGTGAGACAAGCAGGGGCTGAAGTTTGTTAAAGACAGGCAAGAGTACCTGTGTGCACTTTAGTATGCTGCTGAACACTGTCCAGAGTTGAACTTGAGTTTCCACTGAAATATCGGTGTTCCTTTGCTGCATCCCACTGCAAAAAATAACAGTCATGTAATTGAAGATTATCATAAGGCATATACTCCCAAGGGACTGAGATAAGGTTGTATTGCAGCATTGGTACTGGCACTTCCTAAATCCTGAAGGCTTAATTCCAGAATCTAATTGAACATGCTTTTAATATAGCTTTTTATGTGTTGCAGAAGGGGAGGCTGAAGAAAGGCAAGGTTGTACTGCTCTACCTACTTAAATGAGCCAGATCAAACCGGTGATAAAGGACCAGCTCTGGTAAGGTTGCTGTTGAGCAATCTGCCATTTGAAGAACTGAGCTGCACCTACTCTGAAAGGGTCACTCCCAGTTTGGAAGAGAAGTAAAAATTTTAAGGAACAATTAGGCTTCTTGCCGAAGTTGCAGCATAACTAATGGACTTCAAGAAGGAGAGAGGAAAACCCTGTAATTACACCAGTGCTTGCAATCTTATTTGTCTTTTTTTTTCCCCTACCTGTCTTGAGCCAACTGTTTTCTGCATGCTCACCTTCATTTACTTATCTTTAATTATTAATTTATTTTTTAAATAAAACTGCATTCTAAATATAAATTGCCACCTTTTTTTTTTTCTTCCTTTGGCATGATAAATGAATATCTGTGTGGATACGACATCTTTACAGAGATCTTAAGTAATCTGTTGAAGGGTTTTCTTTTCTCTTTTTTGCTTTTGTATCAGAAATGAAGTGAATTAAAGTGAGAAACCTCCAGAGGTTAGTTACATAATTTTGAGGATTCATATACATGCACATACTACGCTTTGTAAATTCTGCTATAAATACACTACAAAGTTCATTCTGAAGTATGTGTTTCGGTGATTTATATTTTACTAGTATGTATAAATTTAAGGCAATGCATGTTAAAATGGGATGCCTCCTTGGTGAAGACTTGAGAGAAATAAAATAGCAGCAATGGTTCCTTGACCTTTTTTCTTATTTAAAGATTAAATAGGAACTATATTGCTCTTTTGGAAGCCTCTCTACATCTTTCCCAGTGGCACAAGAGGTCAGTACAATCACCAGGACCCTGACATCCCTTCCTCTGTAATGAAAAATCCTTAATAATATGTATATTTAATAAAATCTAATTGCATAATTAATCTGTAATTTCAGTCATGGTACTTGTCAGTGTGTCAAACACATCTTTCATAATATATGCTTCTGTGATATAAGCCCCCCCAACTCTATTCAGCTTCCTCATGAATAAGGGTATACACTTTTAAATATTCAGTAATTGCAGGTTCTTGTCTAAATCCAGCCAAGTTTGGCACACTGTAATAAAGTGAAAGGTCATTTCTCAGTTGCTGCTTCTCTGAAGGTGACATTTCTTTGGTCGAGCCTCCTGACACTGTGTAATTTCTTCTTCTGTTTATTTTACCACTCTGGTACCTCATTAGCCATTGCAGAAATGGGATTTCTTTGATTGTGGTTTGCACAGAGGACAGAACATATCGATAAGCACTAAAGGAGTGTTAAAATGCAGACTATGTAAAAGCCAGTGTTTAGGGACAACCTGTAAATGTAACTTAATGAACCAACAGACCATAGCAGCTTCAAAGCACTGAAAATATCAGAACAGAATCAATACCGTGACACAGGATTGTCAGTAGGCTACTTCCATTCTTCTGCAAGGAACATAGTTGATTTCATTACTCCTAAACTCTTCTTACTAGAGAGATACTAAATCTCACCTCAACCATACCTAAGACAGCCATTTCCTCACTCCCCTGACAACCTCTTCTAGTCTACAGAAGTAAAGTGGGGCCAGAGTCAAACTCTACCTGCCAGCTCTGGTGTAAACTGCCTCAGTCTCCTGCAGATGCAGAAGAAGGAAAAACAGGTAATTAGATTTTGCTGGCTAGGGACAACTTTGGGGTACCAGTCCAAAAACCCCATGGCATGAGTGTTGTTCTCCTCCTGCCCCCCAGGCTGAACTGCTGGTGCTCTCCTTTGCCAACTTGAGTTGAAAGACAGAAGGTAACTGTCTGCCACCACAAAGTCCTCACCCCAACATCCAACCTTCTACCTGGTTTTCTCTGACACAACCTCAGATGGAGCTAGCCTTAACATACCAGCTACATTTCACCTAAATCCACAGTTTAGACTGGACGTGTCCTGTTCTTCTTCACTGGTCACTTTTTTCCTTACAACATCCCTTTTTATTTTTTTTTTTTTAATTATTATACCTCCCTTCAGCTTTGTTTTTTCTAACTGGATCATGCCAAAATTTCTTAGCCTCTCTTCATAGGCCTCATTTTTCAACTTTTTGGTATTTTTGTTGCTGTCATCTGAACTCTTTCCAACATACTGAGGTAATTTTCAAACCTGGTGCCCACAACTGAACTAAACCTTGCAAATGAGGCTTGCACAGGACTGTCAAATATAATAATTACCTTGCTTGTCTCTGTATATAATTCATTATCAAAACTTGTACAATACTAGGCTTTTAACGACAATGTCGTCTTTTTAGTTCATGGTTAGACTGTGGCATGCATGCTGCATACAAGACCTATAGTTTGCCTTTGCTTAAGTAAAATTTTAAAAGCTGAAGAGGTAGCAGTAATACTTCCCTGTGAAAAGTAATTAATCTCAAGGTGCTGGAAATTTGGGCCAGGATTAGACGTCACCGTCTGCTTAAGCAATGTCAAGAAACAAAGCTGGTCAAGGAATATGCAGTTAAGGCAGTAAGCAATAGCCAAGCCGACGCTGTGACGCTGGAGATGTCTTAACCCTGGGGGGGAGAGGAGCAAGCAGGCCTGGCGGGACAGAACCACAGCCGCAGTGGCAGCCAGCAAGAGCTGCAGCTGAGAGCTTGGCCCTCAGAGGTGGTCTGAAAGGGCATGACGCTGCAGGGGATAGTTGATAGGATCCCTGTATAAGCAGCCATGAAGCAAATTAATTCAGAAGTCGGGCTCCGCAGTTCCAACCCTGTCTAATGTTTGACTTCTGTCAGATGCTGGGGGGCTGGGTGCAGCTGGCATGGGGCTGGCCAGTGCCCAATGGCCATCTCATATCCTCCTGCAGGAAAAGGCATACTTTTTACACTAGGGGATGTCTATTTATAAAAATTACTATTTTTTGTATTTAGCATATATTTTCATTTCATTTTATCCTACATTTTTTGTCTCCATTTCTTTCCAAGACATGTCAAACATCTTTAGCTCTTTCCCTCAATGATTTTCTTCTCTTTCTACTCTCATCTGTTGCCCCCTGTTAAGCCTCCCACATGTCTAACACTTCATCTCTACATTAATTTCACCTCCTAACAATATGCAAAGTCACATATAGAGTCTTCAGGGAAAAACATTGAAAAGGGAAGGAAAGCACAGTGGATGAAGCAGAAGAAAAATCACTATAATTTCCTGTAAACTTTCTGTAAAATGAAAACTTTCTTTCGTATTTCAGAATTGGGCAGGAGGGATAATTGAAGAAAAAAGTGACACTTTCCTTTACTTACACTTGTTTTTATTGAGAAAAGCAGCCTTTTCATACTCCTCCAGTGGAGGAAAAAGCTAAAAAAACAAACAAGCAAAACAGAGAGCAATGAGGATTAAAAAAAAATAATCCCATGCTTTCATTAGACAGAAACTCAAAAAAAACAAATTTTAAAACTAGAAGCTAATAACATGTTCTTTTTTTCAACTTTCAAATCATGTTAAAAAGAAAATAAAAAGTTTTTCTCATGTACACCTTTTTCCTTCCAAAAAGGGCAAGGCAAAAAACAACCCAAACAAACAACAAACAGACAAGAGGTCTGTTTAATTTGCAGCTGGCAAATTAAAAAAAAAAAGTTTACAAAATTTCAGTATTACTTAAGAGAGATTCATTTAGACTTTCTTGAAGGGATAAAAATAGAAAATGTAAAAAAAACCCCATATTTTGGTGGTAAAATATAACCACCACCTGCGGTCTTTTGTTATTTCACAGAATAGCTTCCTGTGAAATGGAATTACTGAAGAATGACCAGAGATTTATCTTATATCAGCCTGATTCCTACATTGCAGGTCAAAGCTGAAGACTACTGTGTACCATTGCCTTTGAAAGCAAAATGGGACCTATAAAAATACATTGCAATTAGCAGGCTCAGTTCTACCTATCTTGACTTCATGACATGTCTATCATTTCAGACACAAGTGGAAAGCTCAAATGAGGCATGCCACCTTAGAGACTCTCCTATTTCTTTTTGTGGTTTGTAATAAGTAAAGGTTAATTGTTATCCTTTGTATTTCCCAAGAGAGACCAAAGAAATGTAGAGAAGTTCAGGTGTCTGTAAACACAGAAGTGTTTGGAAACCTGTGGCAAAGGTGGTTATTTTGCTAGCCTTACCCTTTGTGTCTTATAGTTCTCAGCACTGTCCTTCTGACAACATCCCCTGAAGTATTCATAAAATTATTTCACAGGACGGCAGTGTCACAAAGGCTAATTGTCTTGTGCTGCTGCAATGATCCATGGCTGTATACATACAGACAGCATTGTTTCCAGCCAAATGTATACATGCATCTGCAAGTGGAAACTGGGATTTGAATTCATAACCTTTAGCTCCCAAAATTCAGGTTTTTATCCAGAGAGTTAAAAGTGCCACTGTAGTCACATAAAAATACTGCTATTCATGAGCATGTTTACCCTGTTGAGGTAAAGAGTAGCAGTGCGTTTTCACTTTGGCCAAAGTGACATATTTCCCAGGAAAATCTACTTCTGGGAAAATGCTGCAATTCCTTTATGGGTTTTTTTGGGTATCTGTGCCTGGCTACTACTGAACAGCAGCTACTGGAGTTAGCCTGAACTGCCTCAGAATTTTCTGTCTCTGTGCCTCAGTTGCTGGTCTTCTCCTTGTACACCCTACTCTTTTTTCCTCCCCTGTTTTGTCTAGCTTGTCTACTAACCACAAATACAGTTTACAAGTATATTAAAACCATTTAAATTTAAGTATGACGTGCACTACTCCCAGTACCATTACTGACATTTAGTTAATAAAAAGAACAATTTATAATCGTTGCAATATATCAGGGCCTAGTAGCAATTAATTTCTAAGCTTTCTGTCTAGTCTAATACTCCAGTCGAAGGAGATCCTTTACGATTTATATATGTATTTAGAAGAATTTTCAATGCTTATACATTTTAATTATATAATTAGGGATGTGGAGGATGTATTTGCAAAAACTTTCTGAAGGATCATATTAACATACCCCCTATTGAGGCAAGAGAGCCTCACCTGCCACAGAAGCAGCACTGGTTATCTTCAGTAACTTTTTCAGAAACCAGAAAAGCTATTTCTACAGGGCAAAAAATATTTATGAAGTGTTTCAAGTGTCCTTTAAAGAACTATTCAAAGCATTTACTCTGGTTTTAGTATGCTTATTTTATGGTTTTGGGGAAAACAGGAATACCATAAAAACACCTTACAGGACTAAATGGCTGCTGTCCAAGGATCCAGATCACCATTCCAGGAGCAAACAAAAGGCATCCTGCTTATACATTCACTCATTTCAACTCATTTTCACCTCTGTGCACAGCCCAAGCCTCACACTTGAAAACAGGATGTCCCAATTTGTTCGCATGGAGGCACAGAGATGCCTGCTTTTTGTGACCTGAATGACATCTGTTATGGTGACATGACATAAGGTAAAACAAAATCCCACCGCCAGTGCAAGAGAGGTGGTGCCATTTCTTTCATGCTTTCCTCAATATGGTAGTTAGGGACTTGGTGGGAAAGAAAAGGATTTCATGTGTCTTTCTGATGTGAAATACCGCATAGCCAAACCAGAACACAGGTTATGACACTGTAACGTGACACAGAGATATCAGAAATGAAACATGAATCCACATCTTACTAACACTGCTGACATAGCTACAGTCGTGCAAGGCTACTGCTGAACAAAAGAAGATAGAAGAAAATGAGAAGGCTAAAAATCAGCATAAATACAGACCAAATATAAAAAAATGGATTGTATACTGATTTTTATATTTTGCAAACACAGAACAACTACAGTACTTTTAAAAGCACTCAAGGAGATGAGTCAGATTCCTTCAGATTGTTGTTATTCCTATTTTTAATGAAAATGCCACAGTGTGAAGTGTACGTATCTTAGTTTTGCTTTCTCATTGTGTAAGTGCAGAACAACAATCTTGAAATTAAATTGCGCTCACTAGCTTTTATTGCCTTTCATTTCTAAATAACTCAAAGCATTTTATAAATCAGAAGGGTCAGTAAGACCAGGAACTCACAAACTGTTGGTGTTGCTCAGCACAGGAAGCACAAATAGCCAACTGATGCTGATACTTATGAAGACAGAATTTAATTACCTAAAAAATGCTTGAGAAGGGGTAGGACTGCTATTCTTGCAAATAACCTTATCTGCCCAAAATGACACCTCTAACAGCACAACCCACTTAACAGCTAAGTCTGCCAGATATTTGTTAACTCCTTTTATTTCCTGTTGCACATGTACATGTTGTGATGATTTATCATTCAAATGCAACCCTTTTCAAGCTTAATGAAATTCAGATTGGTCACAGCACCAAGATGGTACCAGCTCATAAAATATAACTTTAGTTCTTTTTTCTTCAAACAAAGGGTAAAAGGCTCTACTTGTACTCAACACCAAACACTGTATTCAGTACTGGATCAATTATTATACTGAGGTATTTTCTGAATGCAATGCCTAGCCTCATTGCGTAGTGATTTTGGTTCTTGAGTGTCTGTTGTTCACAAGTAATGGTATTGTATAGCTTTTCTCTAAGCACTGGGAAGTGTAGCTAAATACCAGCATAAAGGATGTGACAAACGAAGTTGGAAATGGGGAGAAGGAGCGGGGGGAAGAAATTGAAAAAAGAAAAAAAGAAATCAATTTTAATAATAGCCTGACAATTACAATTAAATAATCCAAAGCTCAAGCTGAGCATTTTTGTTATACACTGCATGAATGATGTTTATACTTTGGAACCTTTAAAATATTTAAGCAGAGAAGAAATGAAATGAACTGCAACCAGTTAAGGTCATCCATTTAGGACAAAATTGATAAAATATTAAAATGAAAGAAATAAATTTTCAAACAGAGATACTAAGGCTTCATAGAGATGTATTATTCAAAGCAGAGGAACATGTGTGACCTCTAGGCTATTACATAATGGAGAAAGGATACGACAGTTCAAATGAGCAGGAACTACAGGCAGCAGAGACAGAGAGGGAAGATGGATTAACCATTCCCTAAGCCAGTGGTTTGCTTCCAGGGTACTGAGACTGGACCCCCGTATTAAAGCATTACATTCTCAGAGCCAGCTCTTGGACCCCACTATTATATTGGGCTTAAAAAACTTTGGAAAGATCATGAATTTTAACTGCAGATTGATTTTGTGTCTCGCTGAGTTCATTCTCAGAGGCTGGCATTTGGACCAAGTATTGACCCAAATTGCACCGAGTATTGACCCGAGTATTTAAAGCAGGGGTGGTCCTGGGCTGCTGAGTTTGTGTCTCAGCTTCTTCTGAATTGTGACTTTGTCCTTACGCATCTTTTGTAGAATGGCCTGCAGTCAGGGCTGGCCAATGTATAGTGCATCATACTTCTCTCTTTCTGTGGTGAGTTTTGCTGGCTGACAGCCAACCTTCTCATTCATCTCTGCCCTATCAGGGCTTGAAGATGCAAAGTTTACACTTTGGACATCTTCAAGGAAACTGGTCTTAAACTCTGGCAATAAATTATCCTTTTTTAACTTAAGATGGCCAGAGCCAGTATTTATTATACAGGGTTTATTATAAAATGGGGTTTTGCAAGGATCTCAGCTCTCTTGTATCCGAGGTACTTGGGATAAATCTCCCCTAAATGAAGAAGTAGCTGCCTGAAACAAGAAGTATCTTTAAATCCCAGGGAAATCTGTGTAAAAGTAGAGACTTTGCTCCTTTGAAAAATTAATTTCCACCTAGCAGAAGGCCATTGCCTCCAAGCTCAGTGTTCTGATGCAGCTCCATTGCTCTCCTGTTGGCAAAAGGTATTCAATATTCATACAGTCAGCAATGCTATGCCTAATGTAAGGTTTTGAACTGCACGTCAGGGGCCAGGCATCAAATAGTTAGGTAATATAATGCCAAAGCTTTTCCTTGGACATAGATTAGCCTCCCTAGAGGATATACGAAAGCATCTAAAATATTAGGAAAACAAGTGTCACTGACAGTCATTCATGATCTTAAGTCCTCTAAATGTTTTTGATCGTCTTCCCGTTTCTATTCAGTTGCAATTACTCCATGTGAAAAATAAATCTTTGTATTTGCAGAGCAAGCATTTATTTCTAACTCTCAAAGCTCCTTCCAAAACTAAGTATAAACATTATTAGCTTGATTTTATAGCTGTCCTAAGTGAAGCGTTAGGGACCGTTTGCAAATGAAGTACTATAAAGGATGTGGGCGTAACCTCTGATACTAGTTTTGTGTTCCTGGCACTTGCAGTGGGCTTCTCTAGTGACCCTTGGCAAGATGTGCAGTTACCTCACTGGAAAACAGGGATAATGGAATGGATCTGACCTTTTGGAAATGGAATGAAGACAGTCCTCGTAAGGCCTACAGAAGATGAAGAATTTCAGTGGAGAACTGAAACATGAGTCCTGGGCCAGGCCCTGTACCTCAGGAACATTTTGGAAGAAAATGGCCATCAATTATACCCTAGAGTTCTCTTTCAGTTTTCAAAGGTATTTTTAAAATATTATTATAGTTGTTGGTTGTTTTTTTTTGTTTTTTTTTGTTTTTTTTTTTTAAAAAAGGGATCAACAGAGGTCAAAACCTCAATAACAAAACCTTCCTTTTTTCACTTGTTTAGCGTAAATGAAGAGATACCTACTTATAAAAATAGCCACAATTTCTTAAAAAATTGCTACCCTTGCCCTTTATGGATGTGTAACATTTCAATCTCTAGTGGTATAATTTTCAGGAATACAAAGAAATAGGAAGTGCTTAGGGAAAAAAGTAAACTAGCAGTCGTCAGGTTCTTAATCTGACAAAGTATTCCCTCAAATAATGCAAAAGTTTCAGATCACATTTCAGTTGTTCAGAAGCTGAAAATAGGACCATGTTCCTTTTCCTTATAATTGTCAAAAGGGATCACAGAATATGAAGAATACAACAGAACTGTTCTGCACATCAAACTAAAAAGAAAGACTGAATTTCTAATGTGATTGATTAAAAAGCTGTGGCTACAGTTCTAAAAGAATGTTTTTTTCCTTTCAGTCAAAGGGAATTTTTTGTTGACATAACTAGGACTGGCCATATTGATTAAATCAAAGGTCCATGCCACCAGGTACCCTTCCTCCAGCAGAAGCCAACAGCAAATGCCTAAGGAAGTGAACAAGAAGAGGCAAACATACAGTGACACAGCTTCAGTATAGTCCTATAGTTTCTAGTGATCTATGATTCAGGGTTACTATCTGTGTATTTGAAAGTCCCTGACAGGTTTCCCTCTCATGAAGTTGTCTGATTATATTTTCAATATATATAAAAAAAGTGAGAGTCACAAGAACCTGCAGCAATGAGTACTACAGTTTAACTACAGGTTCTGTGAAAAAAACTCTCATGATCTTTCTAGATTTCAGCTAAACAGTATGTGCTGGTATTCCTCTTCCTGCTAAATTCAACAGAACAAAATCCATTGACATTGGTGTGTGGGAGATTGGTCTCAGAACTACCTAGAACAAAAACAATAAGTACGTTTTAATTCAAGCCAACCTATTTTCTTCAAAAATCTGTTAAAAGGGATTTATATGGCAAGACTGAAGAATTGAGTTACCCTTTTCAAATAATGGAGGGAAAAAATAGAACCAGATAACTTGAAAAACTTATACTAACTTTATTGAAATTTTGCAGAAACAATCTGCTGTGCCTTCAGTGCAGTCAGAGACATTTTGTAGCCAACATAATTTTAAAAACTGAGATAAGTATGGGTGTTGGGGGAGGGGATAATAGAGCTTTCTATTAATGGAAAGCAGTCCGGCTGCAGCCTGAACTGTGGTGTCTTCCCTCCCATAATCATGGCATTAATTACTTCATAGGTCAAATTATGTTTCTGTTTGAAAGAGTTTGGCCGTCTACGTGAATCAGGGCATGCATATTTAGATCTACTGTATCCTCTAGTATGGGCTTTTATTCTTGTTTGATGCACGCAGGCTACTAATTTAGTTTTTCATTGAAGATGGCTCTCTTTTTTTTCTCTCCTGCACAATGGCAGTCTGGTTCCAAAATATATAGAACAAGCACACATTAATTGAATCTGAGGGCAAGTATACTTCCTTCTTCGACCATATGGACAGGATTTTTCTTTAAAATAAAAAGGCCAAAAAGTGACTGGAACAATGCCCAAAGGGGAGAATAAAGACAGACATTTAAAGGTGAGCTCACTAGATTTATAATAGCAGGGGACACTATCATCCTTTCCAGCCAGCTACCCAGTTAGCAGTAATGCTCATATCACAAGAAAGGCCCAGGAGATTCTTCTTTAGAAAATAATGGATACAGCTATTAATATACTGGGGAAGCTGTAGCAGTCCACTTCAGATATTGATAATAAATTACATTGTTCAGATATGAGATTTCATAATCCAGGCAGGCAATCAGAAATGCGGTTTTTGTGTATCAGTGTTATTTAGAAGAGCTGCTTGGAAAAGTTTTAAAGGAAATAGAGTGCTTCTGTCCACAAATAATAGCCAAGAGCTTTGAACAAAAATACCGCGACTCATTTAAGCATATGAAGAGCCTGGATGAGATAGTAGCTCAGGGCTCACAGGGAAAGTGCTACTTCTTATATTAAGCTGATTCCACTGTTTGTGGAGACAGCTTGTGAAATGATTTTGAATGTATCAGAAGAGGTAGAGAAAACGTCAACATATTGTAACACATAGCAGGGCTTGTTCAATAGACAAAAGCCTTCACAATAGGCATTACTATCACCTCTAGTAGGGCCAGTAGTGACCCAGCAGCCTATCCACTAAAAACTATCTGAAGACAAGCAACCTTGGTCTCAGAATTTTTTAGATTAGCTTACTCCCATGTGCAAACAGATGTAGGAATTTTGTTTTCCAAAACTTAAAATAAGCACAATGGGGGAACAGGAAATAAGCCTGAAAATCCCAAGATTGCTAACCCTAAACACATTAAAAATACCATGAGCTTGTTTTAAGAACCACTGTACTTCAGAGCCCTGTGATATTTCAGTCATCTGGCTTGTCTGCTGGTGTTGAGATAAATGGATTCAATGTTTTTACATTTTTCTCAGTCACAAAGGTTAGGCATTTGTTTGTTTGTATAATGATAGCAAATATCCTCGGATTACCACAGCTATGGGAGCCGAGAGTTGTAGAAGCCCTTAAAAATCATGACCTTGTGATAAGGTTGTGAGTGTTGCCATGAGTGAACTCCAAAGACATTTCTGAACCCTGTACAAGCTCCCTCTCTTCTGACTGAGCATATAGTACAAGAATTCCTACTAAAGCCAACAGAAGTTAAAATCCCTTTTACTTGATGTGCTTGGTGCTTTGTAGGATCAGACCATAACCAAGGCTTACAAATTAATACAATCAGAGTGATTTTTTTTTTTTTAAGTGTACCTTTTTAACTGTATAGGAGCCTTTTAAAAAAAGGTCTGACTCTAAGAGGATAAGCATAATACAGCAAGTTTGAAAAATTCCCTGACTCCCCGGCACCACAGATTCAAGTCTAGGGGTCACTGAACCCTTCACCTTTCTCAGATAGATAAGATGACTACTGCAATATTTAATACAAGATAAGCCACACAAGCATTTGACTGTATTTGACCTCTCAGACAGCTTACAAACCCAAGAGCTTGTGTAACCTGAACCTCTGCAAGGAAATGGATATTTCTGCATTCCCCCGTAAGTCCAAGAACTGGGGACTTTGGAAACATCAAATATCATAAAACGTGCTAAAGTTGTTAGCCAGCAATACTACTGAAGACATTTCTTTAAGCTGTATTCTCTAGTACCAAGGAACAAAGCTGCTGTTCACTCAGTTACGACCACCAGGCTGAGCTCTGGCGTCCATACACCTGCAAAGCTCCATTCCAGAAGTAGCTGCACATCAGAGGTAAATGGCAGGTACGTAAGAACACCAGACAGCTCTACAGGGTCAGACCAAGGGCCATCTCACCTATTCCCTGTCCCTGGCAGTGGCCAAAGGCAGACACCTAGAATACAGAGTAATAAGAGAGCTAACTGGTCCTTGCTACAATGTGCATACTGCCAGAGGCTGCTCCGGCCTCTGAAAATTTATCATTCAGCCTCCCCACGAGCCAAGGGGGGTTTCTGCCTATTTGACAACCGTGTACTCTCTCCTCTGAGCTTTCATCACCCACCACATCTGTGCCAAGCAGCGCCACAAAGCCTGCCGAGGTACTACAAGAAGAATTGCCACTACTTCTTTGTTTTGACCTGCCACATGTTGCTCTGCTTTGATACTGGTTCATGTATCCAAACAACGAACAATCAGCCCTTACTCGCTCTCCTCACGCCAGTCAGGATTTTACAGGCAGTTAATATATCCCCTCTCTGCCATCCCTTTTCCAGACCATAAATGTCATAAAGGCTGGTGCTTCCCCAGGACCAAACCTTGACTGTCACCGCTGGTTCTTGGCTATCTTCTCTGGCAGAAGGCGGCTCCAAATGGCACTCAAGGCCCTGGCACGTGGCAGTTAGGAACCAGCCCTGACCGGTCGGAACCGGAACAAACCCGCCTCAGCTGGCCAGGGCTGCTGTGAGGCGGGCATCCCCCCTCCCACCTCCCCAGCAGCCAATCAGGGCAGCTGTGCTGGCAATGGGGGCCAATCCCAGTGCAGGAGGCAGCTACCCCAGCCAATGGGAGATGCAAGAGAATACCTGGGCTGGGCCTGGGCAAGGAGGTGGCAAGATGGCTGCCTTGTGCTGGCAGTTGGGTGCCTGGGGGAAGCTGAGGCGAGAGCCAGCAGCCGGGAAGGCAACACAGGCCTTGGGTGGGGAAGAAACCCAGCACGCCATGAGCAGCCAGCGCTGGCGGCCCCAGACCTCCGTGTGGCATCGAGCTTGCATTCAGACATTATTTTGCATTCCCCACTTGCATTACATCAGCTTCACCCATGACACTACCTTTTCTAACAAACCTTCATGTGTACTTTGCCTTCTCTTACCCTCCCCCCCCCCATTTGCTGCACAGGACTGAGCTGATATTTTCATTAACGACGCACTATAACCTTAAGGTCCTGTTCCTAAGTGACAACAGGCTGCTCAGAAACAATTATTTTGTATGGGAAGTCTAGATGGGTTCTCTGTTGTCCCAGGTACCTCACTCTGTCGGCATGTAACTTGGTGGTCTGGCAAACAGCCTTCCTGTTCAGTCAGGTAGATATACAAACGTAAAGTTATTTCCTTCATTAGCAAACACAATCAGAGTGGAAACCCAGATAGCCAAGAACATCCATCTCACACGATTTTGCTGTCCAAGCGCTACCCTGGTGGCATTTTGGATAAATGCAAGCTCTGGTCCCCCAGAGAAGTAGGGCAGGAGAAGACAGAAAGCTGCAGGTGGGCAGCAAGGAAAGCCACAGGCCTGGCCAAGCTCCACTGACTCTCCCCTTCTCCCTTAACCAGTTGGCCAGGAGTCCTTAGATTTTCATACAGCTTCTGTACAAGTGTTTCTAGTCACATGAAGTACATTTAGTTTCAGAGCACGTTAACCCTGTCTTCCCATGTGACAAGGTTTCTCGTAGTGGCTACTGTCACAAAAAAAAGTCAATCAACGCCTGAGGAGAGGTACTTACAGCTTGCCTGCCAGCTTAGCTCAGGCTACGGTACTTCTGATGTACTGGCAGATGCTGTCATTCATACTACTGTGTCATCCAAATCTGCTCGGAAAAAAGTTGTTATCTGTTGGTAAGGACACAAATGGCCCATCTACAGTTGAGGCTCTGGTAGTGCTAAATGTAGACTGGTAATAGTGGAAAATTCCACAAGTGCAGACAATCTAAGACAGCCACAGAAATAATCCACCAAACTTCAATAAACTCATGCAACGCATACCTATTTCAGAAGCAGTAATTCCTTATGAAAGTATTTCCATTTCTTCTTTTGTACTTCATGGTGCACTTTAAATGCCTGTGAAAGTCCAGGACAAAGATTCTTGTCTTAATCCAAATGTCCTCTAAACAGCAATAGAATTTTGAAATTGCCTGTAAATTGTCAGAAACTTGGGGATTTTTTTTTTCCTCCTTCTGTTGTGGTATCAACAGGAACTACAGATGACAAAAATTCAAGCTGCATAGTTGGAACTAAGATTCTCATCATAATCTAGTTTTAAACAACAAAGATACGTGTCTTGTTTAGCATGATTTAGGAAAGCTTCTGGAGAAGCCAGGACTACTTCAAACCACTTTGACTAAGAAGAGAGAAAAAAATCACTACAAAATAAATTTTAGGAAAAAGCACTGGATGTAAATTAATGAAGAATTTTGCTATGTTCCTAACAATATACCTATTTGATAAAAAGAAAAAATAATTAAAAAATATTTAATTTCCACTATTATTGCATTCGTCTATACAAATAAATTAATTCCTGTTCCAATTCAGTCCTAACACAGCCAGCACTGTCTGTACAAGCAAGTAGCAGGAAAATATATGTAACTGTGGCTGAGGCTATCTAATCAAGGACATATTTTTGGTACTGAAAACAAGTACAGCAATAGAGTTTTATCTCACCCATTTTTTGTCTTTTTAAGAATGGAAGCTATGGTACACTGTAGATCACACCTGGTTATGATGAACTGGAATAAACTTCAATTTGGGTGTTTCTTCTTTTTACTAAGTGATTGTCAATAAAGGTTGTTTTTCCTCATTCTGACTGCACTTGTGTTATTTATTGCAAGTTGATTCAAACATTTTCATCCAAACCACTTCACACTACACAATTCAACATTTGAAAGATCTGGGATCAAACTAATTTATTGCTTTTGTTATGTTAAACTTGATGCTAACCAGCACAGCCCCAAATCTGAAAGCACTTAAACCATGCAAATAGTCACCATTACTTCAGTAGGTCTACTGACATACTTAAACACATGTGGTTTCACGTTCACGACACTGGTGAGTCTTCACCAGCTCTTTGCTTATGGATCCTGCAGGTATATATTGGCTGCAAAATGCTCCTGCAGAGTATGAGATGAAATCCACAGGCTGGACAACTGCTTGCAAGATGGATAAATGTAATCAACTTGCCAGAGGTACCTCCTTTGTGTCAGGTTGTTGCACGCAAAAAGGCTTGACAACCTGTGCCTTCAAAAACAACAATTCAAGGTGGCTAAGATCAGTTTCCTCAATCTGACATGATCAGGTATTAGGTATTATTTTCATGACAGAGGCAACGAGTTGACCTAGATTCAGATGCAAAGGTTATTTATGTGTAAATGTTATATATATTACTAAAGTTACAGGAAGCTTTTAAAATTAAAATTAGCATCACATAGTAATGGTTCCAAATATGTGTGTAATGAACAATGAGGTGTCCGTAAAATCCACTGACCCTGATGGCAGTGTCAGTAAACTGCTGCTGCTATAGTCCAGGCTGACAAAGGGACAAATACGGTGTAGCTAGCAGCAAGTCACCTGCTCTCTTCTGGTTACCTAAAAGCCAGCACTAACTGGATATTACTGCTGAATATGTAAATGCTGTACTTTATATATAAATACATACATGAATATATATATATATTTTTTATGTATATAATACACACACAGGCATCCTTACATGAAACAAAATACTCTAGATGAGGATTCCTTGGCCATCTAGAATTTGCAGACCCCTCATTGCTTTCTTCCAAAATGCACAGCTCCGAGTTCATTGCTTTTATTAATTTTACCCAAGCAGAGCTTTCCTTTCACTTTTGCGTGGATGACTTTTTTGAGCTGAGCTTCTAGGTAAGCTTTGTTCCAGCCATGGATAAACCAGTAGCAGTTTAATGTCATACCTTTCCATGAGCTGCTACTGTATGGATTATTCACTGCATTGATCTTGGTGGATGAAGTCCAGTATGGTGACAGAGTTCCTATGATAGCAGAAGACAAACATTACTGAGTTAATTTCTATGCCTCCTTTCCCCTTATATTATTTCGTTTGCATGCAACAAATGGTATATATTAAAAATAAGGAAGAAATCCACTTTAAAACATTCCGTTAGGATGTTCAGCTAAAACAATTTTTCTTTGGAGAAATGGGATGAGAATAATTTTAATATGATGGCAAGATCTGCGGAATTTAAATTTAATTTTGCAATGGCTAATAGTAGCTGAATATTTCAATGTAGACATGCTACATTTTAATGTAGACATTAAATAGACATGTTCTCTGTCCTAAGGTCATAAAACAGAGAAGGGAAAGATAACTATGAAGGAGATTTCAAAAGTTCAGAATGACATTTAGGTGAGCAGCTTTTGTAAATGTTGAATATTTTTGTACCTTTGGAAATTGCTCCTTTTATAAAATAATTGTGATTTTTTTTCATGTATTCAGAAGTCTTAATAATAATGTAAATTCATTTTATTTGGGGTTTTCCTGTTGAAAAATTAACATATTTAGTCCTGATACATTTAATAATATGCACTGGGGAGGAAAATGAGGGAGGCAAGGGAAAGATACGTGCAAGCAGGGTGAAGCAGCATGGAAGTTCTCTTGGACGACAGCATTCTACGGAACCAGCTCAGGTAGTCAGGAGCACAGGAGAGACAACCTGATGTAACTTGGCCCATGTTTTCACTCTCAATAAGCAGGGTTCAAACATAATGCAAACCAGTGAACAGAAACTTCAAAATATTTACACATATCAAGACAGAGCAAAAAAGTTCACATCCATAATTAATGATCATTAAAAAAAAAACCAAACTCGAAGCAAAAGATGAAGCGGATTCTCTAGGCCAAGCTGAATTTAAACCAGGGCTGACATTTGACAGTTGAGTCCAAAACTTGGCTCAGCTCTAGTTAAAGCATGATCTGACAGAGAGCCCCTTTTTGTTACAACTTTCTGCTGATTCACTTAATTTGGGAAAGAAGCATGATTCTGGCATCGTATCCTAAATTATGAAAATTATGAGATCATTCTTATAATGTAAAAGGGTAATACCAGGCCCATTTACTAATCTCCACAGTTTGCCTAGGATATTTTTTGTCCAGGAAACATACATGTTACAATACTTAGCATCCTGTAAGACTTACAGTAGTAGTAGTCTTATAGTCGCCTTCTCAAAAAGCCCTTGCAGGGTATGTAACTTTGTTAACTTTTCTTTTTTCCCATTTTACAGATGGAATAACTGAGAAGGGTTATGCCATTGACAAGCTTGTAAAGTGTTCTAACTTGTCAATGGCATAAATGAGTGGTTCCCAAACTGTGATGCACGTACGAGTAGTTGTATATAAACTACTTCTGGGTGGTATATGATGTAAAGTTGCCACTGCCAATGAATGAACCCTCTAAGACAGTGGTCTCCAAAGTGGGGTGCACACAAGACAACCCACTGGGATGCAGGAAGAAATTTTTTTGTCTGTGCCATTAATAAATAATTAAAAATTTTTCATTTACTCTATTTCATCTTTGGCTCATCCTTTTTTAATTTCTATTTTGTGTATGTTTTATAATGTACATAATGTATTAGTACAGTAGTACACGTATATAATTTATAAATAAATGATTATACATATACTGGGGGAGCATGTGGAGACCACCATTTTAAGGATCAGTCCCTAAGTGACCAAAGTGGGACTCCCATAATTTCACAATTCTCCTCTAAAAAATTGGCAAATGTCTCTTGGGACTTCATGCAAAGATCACTGAAATAAATGGAAGCCTTTCCAAAAACTTCAAGTGGGTTTGGATCAGGCCCATAAGAGTTACAGCAGCAGAGGTAAGAGTAGGTACCTGGCATTCTGAATCCTACTCATACAGCCCTGCTGACATTGCACTCCATAAAGTATTGTGTAGATGGAGAGGAAGGAAAACGTGGTTATGTGTAATTCTGCGTAGCAAGAGAGTAGTTTTTTGGTGAACACATAGATAAATATGCAAATCAAGTACTGATATGGGGCAAGACAAACACTTCTTGGATCACAGTAAAGGGTATAGTTAGCAAAACATAAATTGAGCCGTCAGCTATGTACTTTTTCTACTGTTACACAACGTAATCAGAAAAAGCAGAACACTTGACACTGCTATTGTAAAATAACCAAATACACAGCCCACAAGTTTTGACAAACAATTGCATTCTATCATCCTCAAAACGGATGCCATCTTATTCCTTAGCCCACAAGTTGTCCACTCAGGAACCCAGCGTTGTTGCTAACAAGAGGCACTTTGTGGTACAAGACAACAATCCTTTTCTGTCATGGATTTATTTTATTATTGACAGCTATGTTTGGGTGGCATTGATCAGCAGTAGTTTCTCACTGACCACAGTGCCACAGCTCTGACAGGAGGTGTGCTTATACTTGATGCCAATCACGCTGTCCCTCAAGCAGTTCAAAGGCACATTCTTTTCTCGGATCTGAATGATTGAGAAGGGCACCTGAAATATAGCTGTCGCTGCGGCTGCACTCTAGAAGTGTTGCAAAGTAATGCAACACTTTTATGCACCAGAAACAATTCTATGACTATAAAAAAAAAAAGGTAGGCACATTAATTCGAACACCTAAAATCAATCATCAGGTACCAGGAATAGATCATGTCTGAAAAGCTATTGCTTATCCTCCTCAGTTTCAATAGTAACTCCATTGTAGGCCTGTCTCTAGCTGGCATAAGTGACTGGGAGGGTCAGAATGAGGAAGCTTAGAGCATCAGCATATTTTTCTTGCTGCGGACCTCCCTCCACTAATCAAAACTTCTTTCAAGATCTCTCAGCTGGCTTTTGAGCTCCACGCAGAGCTACTGCAAGCCCTTCCCAAACGAAATTTTGCATTGTACCAGATGCAGAAAGGTGACTGGTGCTTCCAGAACATCTTTAATTAAATAAAACACATGGTTATTAATAATATTTAATTATAGAGGATATCACTGAAATTACATTAGCTCTAGAAGAATGCGCAAATATAAAACCAGGGCAACATTTTATCACTGACACACTACTACTCCGCTTTTGTTAATATGATCAATAGGACATTGACTGATGGGTCTGCACTGGACTGTTCTCTAGGTACTGGCACACTTGTGCTATGGCGGCTGCTGTAATGTCAATCTATACACAAGGGAGGGACTCAGGTGATTTCAGAGGGTGCAGAGGGGCTCATTCATTAGTCGAGCCTCATAAAAGCGTACTCTACAGCAAACATGTAACTGGCAACACCTATTTTAATGTAATTAAAAGACTGCATAAATCAATGTCTCAACAAGTATCCCCCTTTCGATATACCCACTAATGATCTTAGCTCTTAAGAAAGGGCTTTCCTTTCTTTGGTGTCAGGTCACACCACAACTCTGCTACCTTCCAGTACAGCAGAGGCAGCAGAAGCCAGTAGCCCAGTGGCTACAGGGGCTCTCTGGCATCACCAACCTTCTGTAGCCTTGGCTGCTGCTCAACAGACCCGCTTGTCTCCACGCTCCTGGCAGAGCAGGCAACGCTCTGATACACCTGCATCTCTCTGCTGCCCTGCCTTAACACTGCTACTTAAACACTACACTTAAACACTGCTACTGTTTCTGGAGCAAAGAGGCCCTGTCACTGCGTCCAGGCACTTTACAGTGACAATATAGTTTCTTAGGGTAGGTCCCATTTCACCCTTTTTATAAAAGGGGAAGCTGAGTCACACAATGTTTAGGTAGCTTATCCAAGATTACAAAGCAGCATCATAGTAGTAATTCTTATGTAACTCTTGGGGAAAGCAGCATATTTCACTGAATCATGCTGCCACCCAACCATAAATAATGATACTTGGATTCAGCACTTTCAGGTGTATGAGCTATTCTGTCCCTGACTGATGGCTAATGGAATCAATTGCTTTTATCCTCCAAAACCTGAAGAGAAATAGGGTATATTTCAAGCTTATTTTATGAGTGAGCCCATTGTGGAACAGACAACAGGGTGGTGGTTCCCAGGAAACTTTTCATTATAAGCTTAAATAGGTAATTTTCTGGAAACATGCATATAATATTTAAAAATAGAAACTCCAAGGGAGCACAGACTGGCAAAAGCACACCATGGAGAAAAGGACTAGGACAAACTCATATCCCCGTTCACAACCAGCTTCCCCTCGAGAAAGACTTTGGGCTTGCACTTGGGTAGTGCAAGGTTGCTGAGGCTTTTGAAGGTGGTCTGTGAGACACTGGCAGGTGGACCCCAAAGCACAGTGCACTCAGGATCCAGGTTCATCCATTACCTCGTCACCAACAGCACCCCATTCTGCAGTTCGCAGAGGTAAGCAAGGGGAAGGGCACAAAGCCTACTGTAAATCTTCGTAAGGTTTATGTTTATCTGAACATGGTTTCTCTTATTGTTTTATAGTCTGGAGCATGTCAACAGGAGATAAAGAGGAAAGATGTCTGAGGAATTAAATTATCTACAGTACTGAGCAAGCCTATTTCAGTCCACTGTGGTTTAAATTTGCCACCTGACATGATAAGGTAGAAAAGGTTATGTTACTCTTCAGCTCAAAATGCACCTGTCTTGGAAGCCCTAGCATCCCTCATTAAAAGGGACAGTGCATGACCTAGCGCTGAGGTTAATACTAATATGTTCCCCTGAAGCCATGACTGTGGTCCCTTCATTACCATTATCCTCTGAATGTTGTTCTAAACACTGGCACCCTAATTGATAAACAGACTCAGCCATTTTCAGACCTCAGAGACAAGTGGCTAGAATTTGAGATAGCTATCCTTTGAAACGGGCAAGGAGAGCAATTTTTTTTTTTTTTTTTTGCATTAGGTGTCTGCAGAACTTTAATCAATCTTCATGTGTTGCCAATAGTTCACAGATAGAGCTACAGCACTAAAGGAAATGGGTTATCTTTTCCCACTGTGAGCTGCTATTTCCAAGGAGCATTTGATGCGAGTCTAAAGTAACCATGCAATCTGAATTTGAAAGGACCATTAACCAGGAAAAATTAACAAAATATATAGAAATGACTGAGCTCGGATGGCCAGTTTTCCAGCTACGACCTTTAATTCTCCATAAAGGGATGGTGCTTTAAAAAGTCAAACATTCTCACCAATCTGGTTATTTAAACAGAATGGTGAATGATCCCATATATGCAGAAGGAATCCAAAAG
>VYZM01021215.1:182826-226154 GCA_013398915.1 Dromas ardeola | reverse complement strand
AGAAAAAAAAAAAGCAGTTATAACCCAGCCATATTTAAAGAAGAAAAATTCATATTCAAGCACATGGTATATTAATTCATGAACCTTATACAGTGAGACTAGTGTAAATATGTAATTGCATTAAACATACATATAAATAAAAAAAAACCTGTGAATGAAATCTATTTTTCTCCAAAAAAAAATCTATCAGAATACTCAACACACACACACATATATTTTTTATATAAATATATATATATATATATTTAGGGGGACAGTGTAAGCATACAAGCAAAGTCTGAAATAACTTGTCAGCCATATTAAGTTACTTATACGAGACTCAAACATCAAAAATTCAGCTCAGATGTAGGCTTTATTTCAGAGGTGCATAGAGTCCAAACCAGGTCGTTCATTTCAGACTGCCTGAACTGGGTACATGTGTCCTCACTGACAACTTTCAATACAATATGTGCTCCCTGACACTAAACGTTTGCCTGAATCATGGCCAGAGTGAACAGATGAGTTGAACTTCATGCACCAAATATCAATAAAGCGGTACTGACATTCACAGCCAAATAAAATTCACCCTTACAGGAAGTGTTCCTCCCCTACACTATCTAAATGTTACTAAACACACAGAGATTTGTTACCCATCTGAGGGTACAATCCTCATTGTCTGAAAGCCATCATATACCTGCTGAATACGTGAAGAACATAACTACCTTCTGCGTTTTCTAAAGAAGCAGCTAATGACAACAAAACAAATTACTGATCAGATATAGGCTTAAACCCAAGGCTTTTAAAGGAAGGAATATATGAGTTCCTCATCCAATATGCATTTGTTTAAAAATTATATTATCATAGGACCTAATGATCCAAGTCACAGGCCATCACTCTCTTGCACTTGGCACTATATAAGCACACACAGAAGCAAAGCACGTTCCCCAGACAGTTTACAATTCAGTTATAAACAAAGATACAACAGAGGGATACGGCATGGAAAGCATGGGCAAACAATGAGATTGGTTGATGCAATACAGTAGATTGAAAAATGTTGCTTTGATGTGGCTCTTCTTCCACATTTCTACCTTCCAAGAGTCGTTAAAAATAGCTAAAATCTCTTAATTTCTCCCCTAATAGTACTTTCCCAGGTGACCATATGCCACAGGGATGCTACACGATCACAAATGGGAAAAATACCAAAGATCGTAAGGGGAATGAGTCATGAAGCAGTGAGACATGTTCTAAAAATATTTACAAATCCTTAGTTAGAAAAAAAGGGGCTGTTGCAAATGACACTTGTCAAGAAAGAGGATTCTTTGGACAAATGGCATGTGTGACCTAAAAAATGGCAAGCTTTTCATGTGAGACCAATTTTCGAAGTGCTTATGAATGTCTCTCTCCTGAATTTCTTCCTCAATTTTGGTTAAACTATCATGAGTCTTACATATGGAGAAAGTACAAGCTTAATCGGAGCAACTGTAAGTCTTTCATCAATTCAATTATCCGTTTAAGGACTCACTCATTGAACTTAGCCATAAAATGTTAGAGTCGCAGTGCTGCTCCTGTCTATCAGCTGGTGTCCCTGAATTCTTTGTACCCTTAGGGATGTCTTATCTTTTGAGAAATGTGACAGTTTGCCTTTTGAGACTGGCCTCGGCAGAGGTCCATAACCAATATATTGACAGATATAAGTTCGCATGGAAAGTGAAGCAGTTCACAACTTGTGCCTGTCAAGCTGCTTTCGTCTCCAGACACAGGATCTTTTAAAACTATTACAGAACCTTTCAAACCATTAACTTACATTAATGGCATCTGATTTTTTTTTTTCCCCAGGGATCTATGGATCTACAGCAGTATCACATCATACCTCATTTCCCAGTATTTTTACTTTTTGGAAAATACAATTATCATATCTCCAAGCATACACAGGACTGATCTTTGGAATGTTCCTTTGCTGTCAGAAGAACAGGTTCAAAATGGGGAGAAGAATTCACTGATACTGCCAGTATTTCTGACATTTTTACTGAAATGTGAGTTGATTATTTCCATACGTAAACTTGAATTTGCAGTTTCTCCTCCCTGCATTTTGAAGAGGGATGAAGAGAGACAGCTGTTTCAAAGTAAATTAAAACCAATCACGTCACCTCTAAGAACGCACTCATTTATAAATATTAATTCAAAACAATACAGGACTAGTTGTGGAATATTACTGTCATTTTCATGAGGTCAACCGTCATTTTCATGAAGTCAACCACCATTTCAGATTTTGCAGGACACGCAGATATGCAGCTGTACTGACATCAATACTTCCTTTTGGGGATAACACTATACAGATTGGCCAACACTATGATATCCTACTTGTTTTGCCTTACCTGAATATTGCTGTTTCAGTGCCCTGGCACCCCAGCTAGGAGAAGATAATGGTTCAGATCCTGCTGAAAAGCATTTTCTTTTAAAATCAAGATTTCTGCAAAGATAATAGAAAAAAACAGAATTACCTCCTATGTTGTTTTTTTCATCCCTTAGGACATTCCTTCAAGATCAAACTGCCAAAATACCAAAAGGTATGATATGCAAAGTTGATTTTCTTGACTTTTAGTTTAGAGAAAGTGAATCTCTTCACGAGATATATCTATATGTATAGATAGAGATGCCCGCGTACTTTAATTTTCTGTCTTTAACCAAAGTCACCAGCCTAATGCTAACACAAGATACTTATTGGACCTTGAGAGTTCTTGCCATTTTATGGCCTTTTCATCTTATGCTCTTGTATACAAGGTTTAAGAATGGTGCAGCTTCAGAATGATAAAAATCTTTCAGTCAGGAGCTGGAAGCACATTTAAGAAGGGACTTAAGAAACGCACATTTTAAATCAGCCTTTAAAATCACTGGCAAATATTTCATAGACAAAGTAGTAAATTCCTTGGTCTAATGTAAAATGAGACCTAGGTTTTGGTACTGGGTTGCTGTCCTTTATCTCAGTGAAATAATCCTGTGTCCAGCTAATGGTAGACTATATTGCTGTCAATATCACTTTCAAGTTATTAGGTCCAATCAATGCTGGATAAAAGGAAAAAAGGTGGTCAACAGGCAATCTAGCTTTCAGTTTAACACTCCCTTGAGGATTTTCATTATCCTTTCCTTTTCTGTTCTCAAGGTTAGCTCTAGCTAGACTATTTCTAGCTTCAACTTCCTGGAGATAATGCACATCCACAATAGCCTTGCTCCTCCAACGTCAGTGTGCCCTTCCACCTGAGTAAGCAGAGCCCTGTCTTTTTTCTATTATTTGTGACCTTTTCCTGGGTTAAAAGGTCACTCCTGAAGCAGACAGGTTTCACTTCTTATGGTGATTGCAGTGCAAAAAGCAGGCTTCTACCTTGTTAGAAGTGACATCACTGTACATTAAAGACATCATATCTCCTTTCATATTAAAATGCCTGTCAGTTCTGCTGCTCGCAGGCTGTAAATCTGCCACAGTATCCTGTGCTTGGGAGCTTTCATTATGAAAATATGGGAGATAAGCACTCTGTGTTACTGTCAAAAGGAAAAAGTAGTCTGGTAGTAATGAGGTTACTTGAAAAATAAATACACAATTTCTTAAACATGGAGTATTTAATGTGGGGCAATTTTTGAAAGCAGTCCTTTTTATTTCAATTCCTAAAAAAATTCAAGCTTAAAAAGCAGTATAAGTAAAGCATGAATATACAGTCCTGTAGAATTTATTAATGCATAGATTTTGCATTTGCTCATGCAGTAAATCATTAGATTTTCCCTTTGACTTTGGCCCTCCAGCCTTGAGAGAAATGACATACCAGAATTTAACCTGTCTTTCATCTTTGTATCATATAGATACAAAAAGACTTGTATGTTCTGCAAGAAAGCGACAACATTCACCTGTTACGCGTAAGACTTCAGAAAATAATATAGACAGTAGAAAAATACCTCCTAAACAGCAAAGAAAAATAAAAATAATTATTGATCATTTTCTCTCATGGCATCATTAGGATATTAATAATACCTTGCCATTACATAAAGCTTTTTATCCATTGATCTGAAAGCACTTTAGATAAATCATTCTTGTTTTACAGAAGAGAAACTGAGACACAGAGAGGTGAGATGACCTGTCTTAACATTTGAGAGCAGCTCAGCAACAGAAGTGAGAACAGATCCTACATCTCTAGAATAACCTGTCCAATACTTGACTTGCTTATTTCTAACTGGAAATTTGCATCGTTTGCTGATGTACCCCTGAATTGTTCACACAGCATGTGATTATTCATTTATTATTCATTATTCATTAATGGGCTAAAATTATCACAGATATTGCTTTACTATAAAAAAAAAAAAATCTCCTTATCCATCTTGTGTGAAAATACTAATCCACTGCTATGCTCCATTTCCAATAGAATTCTCTCCAACTAAGGAAACTCCAGCACGTGAGCATAGCATGCGTATTTTCATCTTCCAAATGACATACTCCATTGTCGATACTCTGAGGAGCTGAAATGAGTGGCTCGAGTTATTTATGAACGATGAAGCCTTTCACCTCCAAGGCATTGATTTTAATGTCTGAACCCTACAACCAGAGATAGAAATATATATTTAGGCTCTGCTGTGTGCATTATGTGAAATCAATTGGTAGTGTCAGTTTCAAGCAGACAAGCGCACAGGTGAAAACCATGAAAAAAAAAAAGAAAAACCAACGAAAATCAACCACAAACTGATGATTTGGATGAGGAAGGTGAATGCATAGGAAGAATTTAGTAGCTGAGGAGATGACATACTTTGGATATGGTCTGAAGAGGTAAGACCAGAAGATTCCACATATGTCATAGAGGAAACCAGAGCATGTTTCTCTCAGTGGAGCTGGAAGTGAAACGAAACAAGAAACCAAAGAAAAGCAATGCATGGTACAAACACAGCTTGCTGCTTCACCTTCCAGTTTCTCCCGAACACAGAGGGGGTTTTCTTCCTCTTCTTTGTAGAATGAAGTCCTCTGTTTATGTAGGGCGGAGCAGAGCAAAGTAATGAGAGCCGTAGTTCTTTAATGGTCTAAGTCATAAGGATTTATAACCCATTTTACAGCAATGTTGCCAACACCTTCCTAGCCACAAAAGCCTGCAAGGACTACTGATCAGGCTTTTGTATCATCTCTTTTCTCCTCAGAAGAGCCTTTCGAACCTTTTCAGTTTCACAGTCACAAGTCTTGTCTATGCTGAGTGGTTCCTTAGCATTCTCCACTGTTATCAACATCCACGCAGATCCACCGGCAGTAGTGAGGGTGCAATTTTTAATGACAGCTGGTCTGAATTGCTACAGGCACTTTACACTACTGCCCTCTAAATTTTTTAGGTAGGATTAGGTGAGTGAGAAAACATGGGTGTTGGTCTTGCCCTAAAGCTCCTACAATTCCTAGGACTAGTGGAGCTGCACTGATAGCACAGATGGCAGTTTTGCCTGAAAGCTGAAAAATGGACCACGGAAGAGCGAGTCAGTTGCCCTGCGTCATTCCTCTCTCCTAGAAGATAATATTCATTCATACCTGTTAGCGCAGATCTGGAACTGTTAGTACATAACCTTCAATATTGTTTTATATAATTTTTCCAGTAGTACAATTTTTCTCATAAAAGCAGTCAAGACTAAAGTATATAGGAATATTTTCTTGCATGTATGAACACCAGGGAATCAGACCTGAACAGCATATTTGAGGTTTTTACCACCTCTGAAACTGCAGGCCCTGGGGACTGGGTCAGAGGCAGTCATTCCATATTGACCGATCTTTATTTATAGATAGCATCCTTATTTTCACTAGTGTATCCATTGAAATTATAGTAAAGTTTAAAAGGCAAGAGAGATGCATAATGTATTCAGTTAGAAATTAACTTCTGACTTAGTATGAACATTTTTATGCTTGTGTTTTATTCCTAACCAAACTGTTTATCTTGCATGTATACAGTTTCTAGTCCTCCCTTTTGATTTTACCTATTTTTGTTGTTACATTACAAAATAATCACATTCTATTCTGTTCCATTAACCTCAGAAATAATGATTCTGTAGGCAATGGCCAAGAATTGGGCCAGTGAAAAATACCAGCTCACAAATGCTCTAGGAGTGATCTAACATTGACATTAAATCACATCTTATTTCTAAAGAAATTGAACTCTCCAGCTAGGCACAGAAAGAACACAGTAATTATATGACAATCTCCATTATTTTAAATACTTAATTGTTTGACTTCCTGGATTAACAGTAGGTTAAATATTTATGTTACAAATTACTGAAACTAGGAATATTTGAGATTTTTCTACATATATCTTCCCTCTTTTCCCTCCACTTCAAAAATAATTAATACTAATAAAAAGAGCTTCTTCCATCTAATCAAATTTCTTTTAATTGAATGTGGGAACTGAGCCACTGAGGATGTGATTCACCCAAAGTCACCCTGGGAGGCTCTGGCAGAGGCATATAAGAACCCAGGTATTCTGAGTTAAAACAAACACCATCATTTTTGCCTATTTCCAGTATCCTCACAACAGTAGCGTACCAGCAGAGTAAACATTGACTTATTAGCCTCTACATGTGTCTTCCAGTCTGGCTAATATCCAGGAAGTTGATCCTCACATAGACAAACTGAATCATCTTTGTATACTTATTTTCCCTCTAACATTTGCTTATTAATTCTTTATTTGCATTCCAGTAATGTCTATGGAGGTTCTGCATACTCTACAAATATATAATAGCAACAAAACCAAGGGTTTGCAAGTCCAGAGCTTGAAACCTCAATCTCTTTTTTCATGTCTTCATTTTCCAGTATTTTTTCTTTGTATGTGTCAGCAAATGCTTTGAATTTCACAGTTATCTACACTTCTTTTTTATGTAATGTTGTGGTCTCTCAATAAAACTCAATTTGCTACTATTACAACTATTGCTTAAACCGTGCTAACTGCTCCATACAGTGAAGTAGCACTGCTGGGTTCAGGCCTATGTCTCACAATTTCTGGAAGACTGAAATGTGTGGATGGAAAAAAACCCAGATCGATTTATTTTAGGCTTGATCCCTAATCCGCTGCTTGCTGAAATCCATGGAAAGGCTCTCAGGCTCTTTTTAAGAAGAGGCAAACACATATTTTCCCCATATATGAAATACCTGTGGAGGACCAGGTAAATGGAAAAATTGGGTTGAGAGGCTGGAAGAAGTCAGGTGATGGCAGATCCAGTCAGTTCCCAAAAAGAGACTTATTTGCCCTGTGAGTCAGATGATATTTCTTCCCTAGAGCATCAGCTGGATCCTTAAGTGGAAAAGGCCAGAGAGGGTGAGAAAGGTGGGTGAACACTTTTTAATCTTCCATCTTCACTGAATTTTAGAACAAGGTATGGATTGTTTTTACCACACTACAAATTAGAGCTGTCTCATGTTTACTTCGTATCCCCAGTTCTGCATCAGACACGTTTCTGGGGAGCTGGGAACTAACCTTGCAGATGCTTTACACCAGCAGGTCAATTTAAAGTAACTACTTCAGCCTGTGTCTGTGCTTAAACTTGACATCAGAGTTTTCAACCTGAAGTACTGAATTAGCATAATTGAACTGGCTATGGAAAAGTTTACATTGAAATGTCATCTGGAATTGATATTCCATACTGGAAAAAAAATAGAGAACATGTGTTTCTTTGATGTAAATATTTTAGAAAGTCTAAACACAAAAGGCTGTGTTGAATTCCATCGTATTTTGGATAGAATCTAGCTAAATGTTGCAGAAAAGAGTCAAGAGGGGCTTCCAGCCTTTATTTAATGTAACAGAAAGCACAATTTTCATGTGATCTGTTAAGCTATAGGAGAGACAAACATGTGACAAAAGGTAATCACGTCACTTAATCCATACAGGAAGACATAAACCCCAAGGTGGTAAGCACAACGTAAGAACTTGAATAAGACAGAATTTTATTAGGTTCTTCATAGAATGGTTTGGGTTGGAAGGGACCTTAAAGATCACCTAGTTCCAACCCCCCCCCACCCCCGCCATGGGCAGGGACACCTCCCACTAGACCAGGTTGCTCAAAGCCCCATCCAGCCTGGCCTTGAACACCTCCAGGGATGGAGCATCCACAGCCTCTCTAGGCACCCTGTTACTTCTTCTATCTAAAATCTGTAGCACAAACCCAACATTTTTTGATTAAGGTCCAATTTAAAAATGCATTAACTTCTTAATTGAGAACATGGCTGGGAATCAGCAGTTCTGATGATCTTAGCGTAGCATGGGAAATAATGTTGGATAACTAAGCCTTCATTTAAGAGGAAAAAAAATCTTTGATCTTTTACTGCATAGGCACAGATAGACTACCATTCAAATGCTGAAAGGCTTGAACTCTCCCATCCAAATGCATGCAAGGGGGGATGTCAAACCTCTTAAGGCTCATGAAAAAGCTTGTCCCTTGGGGAAGCCAAGGGGAGCACTCCCAGGAACTCAGAGGGAGTTAAGTGAACTCTGAAAGCTGCCAGGGATCTTCCCTTTCTTATCTACACACCTGAAAGTCTAGGAGACAGAGAGAAAGCCTCGGGCTGGGTTCTCACATTATTCTCCCCAGCTCCCTGAAGACCTGCTGACAGCTCCCTGTTTACCAGGAAGTTTGTTGAGGTGGAAAAGGAGGGAGGTCCTAATACTTCCTTTCTGTTGCTTCTTCCTGCACCCTTCAATGTCCAGTTCCTCACCCTCGGGACATCAGAAGACGACTTCTAAGAAGCACAAATCACAGCAAAAGAACACGGCCCAGAAGGAAAAAGAACGGGACAGAGAGCATGGAGGTTATGCCAACTTCAAGAGAGTCGCGAGGTCAGCTTCAGCAGTCCTGTGCCAAAGGACAAATCTGGCATGGACCTATTCTCCGCACACAGCACAGCCTCTGACAATGCACAGCGAGACACAGAGCCCTTCGCAAATCATGCCCACTAGCTTGCTATCAGATAACAGCCTGGGGGTCTGCAGCAATGAGGGGGAAGCTAATGTCCACTCCTCTGGCACAGGAGTTACTTCAGGACTGAAAAGCAGACAAGACACTCCGGTGCCAAAAGCTTTCTTGTCATGAGATTGATGTCTTGTGCTGTGCAATGTATGCAGTTCTGCCTTAGGAATCCCGTGGGAGAGCTGTGGAGAGAGCATGTATGGTGCTTTCTTGATCCCAAGTGGATGGAAAGGATCTGCAGCTAAGAGTCTTATCCTGCATCCACTTGGAGGAGTTTTGATCAGGCCAGCAGGTAGGATCCATAGCTGAGAAGGAACCCACCCCCCTGCCCCATGGCGGGGGGCTTGGAACAAGATGATCTTTAAGGTCCCTTCCAACCCAAACCATTCTATGGCTAAAAAAAAGCTGTGACAACTATCAGTCTAACATCTTTTTGGTACCAGCTCATTGAGGTGGATTTGTTTTGAGATTTCAGGGGTATTTTCAATAATTTTTAGAGGCACCCTTAGTAAAGAGAAGTAATTAGCAAAACTTCCACAGGCTTCAGTGGGAGCAGAATCTCACCTTCAACCTCTAAGACTCCAGAAATGTAATAACATGTTGCCGTGGTTTTGGCCAAATTGGCCAATGGCCGGCAACAGATGCTCTCCCCCCAGCTCTCGCACACGGAGAGGAAGAGAAGAGATAAAGAGGTTTATGAGTTTAGATGAAACTAAACTAATGGAATATTAATAATAAAAAGGAAATAATGAAATAGATACAGTATATACAAAACTGTATTAAGCTCCCAGGATGATATCACTGGCAGGCACTGGGGAAGTCCCAGACTGGACTCAGCGATGGCTGGGAACTGGATTCTACAGATGGAGTCAGAACACATGGATTGGGATCAAAGGCAGATGAACAGACAGGGTCCTCCTTGGGCGTCGGCCATTGAAGAAAAGAGAGACTGACCTGACTAATCCCTCAGCTTTTATACTGAGCATGGATGGGGCAGATGGGATGCAATACCCTGTTCGTCAATTTTCCGTCACCTGTCCTGTCTGCTCCTCCCTGCAGGTGGGACCCCTCTATGCTTTTCCGTTTCTGACCCTCCAACAGGACAAATAACAAAATTAGCTGACCTTGGTTGTTATAGCAATAAATATAAGCAAGAGCCTCCCTGCGTACCATTCCTTGGCACTAATTGTAAACATTGGTCTTATCACTCTGAGAGCAAACCATTTTCGGCACAATATGCTGTTAATTTCAGAGAGTTAGAAGAGGCTCAGCTAGGAAGTAAAATTACCGACAGAAAGTTGGTTCGGTTTTCCTCAAACCGGGACACATGTTTACTTCAGGGCCCTCAGGAAACCCTGCAATAACAGTGCTAATCTTGAATTGCAGAGCTTCTCCACCTCAACGCTATTTCATGGAGGCTGACATGTCCTTCTGCCCCCACCCCCTCAGAGGCTCTGAACAAGAAAAGTTTCCCTGGTTTTGGAACTCATTCTTGGCCTCTTATTTTATTGCATAATTTTCAGGGTTTTTTTTCTTTTCTTTCTAATTTAAGGCGGCACTAAAGTTGATTGTTAAAATCATGGGGAATGCTGTGATTGTGGCCGCAATGGATTTGTCCTCTCTGACACAATTTTCAGGTGAGGACTGTTTAATAAATCTTCTTTTTTTCATGTACTGGTTGTAGCCAGGGATTATTTAGACTGAATTCAAAATCTGCCACAGACGTTGTCATCTGGATTGTTGTTCTTCTGCATTTAACTTACATAAATGGTGTGCGCTTCACAAGAAATAGAAAAACTGGACACTCTTTTTAACACATTCTGTGTTATACAGCCACCTCGCTCTATGGAAATGCTTTTATTTCAAGTAGCTGGGAGAGAAAAACCTTCCTAACTTTGAAGTGTTTTTTATTGCATTGAAGAGGGAGAGAGAGACTGTCAAATCCCATTTCATTTTTAAAGTTAACTGTAAAGTTTTAATTAGATCCTCTGAAGAAGAATCCTGCGATGCTTTATGGTTAAGAGTTAGCAATAGTATATGATCCACCGACTTCCATCATTAAGTTCAGTTGACAAAGGCCAACACAACTCTTTTCTTTGTAACTTTGTAACCATTTATGTTTGAGGTGAAGATGTTAATATGGAAATTTTGTGAGCTGGGAATGACTACTAACTCTATCATTGTAATTTATGACCTTTCCTCTAAGGCCAAATGTAAAGGCAATCACAATTGTTCTATATCTCAAGGCCAGCACATAGCAGATGTATGAAATTTGGAGTGTTAGACATAAACTTTTATTACCAAATTATAAATAATTTCTACCACTTACAATGTTCACCTTTCAAGTTCATCTTGATTCAAACGCAAGGGCAGCATCTCGCTGATTTCCATGAGTTATACAGCTGGAAAAGCTCTGTCATAGTACACTATGAAAGGATAAAGCAATGCAGTATTTAAAAGAACCTACTGATAGCAAGGTATGCAACATTTTAGATCAAAATCCTTTCTCATCTAAATGATAAACAAACAAACAAAAAGAGAATCATTAGCCAATGACGTCTTAATTTTATTTTCACTCTTGAAGCTTTGAAATCTTTAAGGAGTCCACTGAATGTGAGTTACTTAAATCCTTTGAAGACCACCTTCCTGAGGTCATTGGGGTTTTGTCACTCAGGAAATAACACATTCTTTAGGTTGCCTAATAACAGATGTGATGAGATAATCTTCCTGAATGTACAAGACGGGAATTCTCTTCCCAGGTGCAAACCGCGCTACACCAAAGTGCTCAGCAACATATGCCTTCCTGCATGAAGGTTAATTTACCACTAGGAACAGCACGTGAGACTGCTTCGAGACCTATGGCAAACCAAGGAAAATTACCTATGATTTGGGTTCATGACTTGGTCTCAAACCACGAAAGAAGGGAGCTAAGGATACAAAACTTGCCAATCTCAATGTCCGTGGTTCAAAATAGATGTGTTTGTGAGGTTAATAGGGTATGAGGCAGGAAAGTTGAAGGATTTTGTTGACTGATATCAAACAACCAAAGTACCCACACAAATAGAAACTGTAACTAAATATATGCCTAAACTAGGTAGAATGCAGCCTATTGCACAGAAGGCAAAATAGCTCAACAGGTTCTGATGGCTAGCAAAAAAAAGAAATACACGCTACAAAGTTCTAAGAAACAAAACAAAGAGAAAGGCTCCCAAAGCATAAAATATCCCTAGTTGGGCTTGCAAAATTGTCACGAATATTTACCAGCCCAGGCATGAAAAATCTACTTGCCCAGTCTTTATCACGGAGATCGATAACAACTCCCTTATCAAAGTACTATGCTCTGAAGCCAGGCAGTCAAATAAAACTTCGCAGGCCTGCTCCCCAGAGTAACTATTTTACTTTCCTTTTCTGCTTCAAGTACTAGATAAAATCAAGCACAGTTGGATGCTCCTGATTAACATGACGGTTGCCTGGAAACATGGGCACAATGTGGCCCAACTTTCTTGGCCATGCCTATGCTTGAACTCTGGGACAGCCAGGTGAACTGGGTCAGGTTTGCAGACCTCGCCTCTTAACGTCTTTTAGACTAAGCTTTGGGAAAAAAATATTACTGGATACGTGTTCAAAAAGGGAAGACAAATAACTCTGGAAGGAAGAAAGAATACAAATCTGTGTTCTGAAAAGCCACAGTATGTTTTCTTCGTATCACGAGAATTAAGAGTTTCACCAAAATACTAAATCAATAATGGAAGAATAAAATTCCAGTCCAGAAGATTTCACAGCTGATTAACCCCTGTCACGGTACTAAATCCCCTAAAAAAAAAGAAAAAAAAAAAAAAAGTAGTTTCCAGACATTAGGGGATAGCTGGGGGAAAGGGGAAAAGATGGGTGAGAAGATGGGGAGAAATGGAAGGCAAAAATTCAGGTTCTTGTTGTGCCATGTTCTTTCCAGGTAACATTTGAAAAAAAAAAAAAAAAAATCTCTCAGCTTCTAAGTTCACTAATTCATCTGTAAAATGAACTGAGCAACACTTTCCTATCCAGCTCTGGTATGGACATCTACACGGAAATCTGCGAGACGCTCACTTATTTCTCCGATAAGGCCCATGTAAGGCAAGATCATTTTGTAATTAATAGGCTCTCGTTATAGTAGAATATAATTATAGAGAATTGTAGAATCACCTGGGTTGGAAGGAACCTTTATGATCATTGAGTCCAACCATTGACCTAACACCAAAACCACCACTAAACCACGTCCCTAATATACCAGATCCTATTATTTTTCCACAAGAAATCGATGGGATTTGGGGGTGTAAGCATAAGAAAGCCATAAAAAACGCGTCTCTGTGAAGAAATCGGGGTTTGGACAACGAAGGGTCCTAGGGGTGAAGCCCTGTCAGCACACCCTGATGCGTTTTGGGGGAGATACATGAAAAATCCATAGCTTTTAGGCCGCTGCGGTGGGAAACCAGCCGGGCCTCGCGGCCTCTCAAGGCCCAAGCGCCCAACGCCGGGGAGGAACCCCCTCGAAACCACGGACTCGGGTGGGGAAACCCTCACTCGGGGACCAGCAATCGCTTCCTCACCTTGCGGGCCGGCACTGAGGAAGGCGGGGTAGCGGCCGCCCCTTCCCGCCCACAGGCCCCTCCCCGCGCCTTCTCGCCACCGCCGAGGTTTGTCCCCGCCGAGGCGCCGTAGCGGGGCGGCGCTGACTGGGCCGGCGGGAAGGGGCGCAGGCGGCGGGTGAGTACGGGCCGGGGTCGGCGGGTCGGGCGACGGCGGGGGTCTCTTCACGGGCCCGGAGGGGCCCGTGAAGGGACCCCCGCCGTCGCCCGACCCGCCGGCCCCGGCGAGGGAAGGTGGGGGGAGAGCCCTGTGGGATGTGTGTACCCGTCGCCGCCGCGTGCGTGGCCGTTACTGGTGGCCGTTACTGGTGGCCGTTACTGGTGGCCGTTACTGGTGGCCGTTACTGGTGGCCGTTGCAGCCGTTGGCTCTGCCGTTTTAAGCTTCGTGAGGGCGGGCGAGCTGCCCGGCCGTTCAAAACGCCGTTGTTTTTCCAGGAAAAGTTGGGCTGTATAAAGCCTCGGCCGCGGGGCTGTGAGGTGTGTGTGGAATCATGGAATGGTTCGGGTTGGAAGGGACCTTAAAGATCATCTGGTTCCAATCCCCCTGCCATGGGCAGGGACACCTCCCACAGGACCAGGCTGCTCAAAGCCTGATCCAGCCTGGCCTTGAACACTTCCAGGGATCGGGCCTCCACAACTTCCCTGGGCAACCTGTTCCAGTGCCTCACCACCCCCACAGTAAAGAATTTCTTCCTAATAAATTTGTGAGCTGAGATCAGAAATCCTTCTCTTTCTGCTGCAGCACAGGCTTCTGTGTACAGAGCACGTATTGGCTTCTCCCTCCATCTCCTAAAGGTATGAACCACTTATGGCTTAGCTCTCTAGTTTTAGTAAAACCATTTTAGCAAAAGGTGTTACAGAGGTGATGAGGCCTTTGGCTCTGTTGGAAATTTACAAGATGCACCGTGTGGCAAACAAGGATTCTTATTAATAATTTCAGAGGTTACAAAAATGCCAAAGGGAAAGCTTAATGCTATGGCCCTAGGAGCTCTGTCTCTCCACCTCCACCCTTAAGGCTTTGCTTTTATGTTCAATATTTCCTCCTACTGAAAGTATTAAGAATCAGGGGACTGCCTGTCTGTACTGAGTGTTTAAAGACCATGTGTGAGCGTGTTGCTTATCCAGATGTTTTCGTCTCACTTCTCTTCCCAGCTTACCGGAGAAGATCAAGATGAGTCTACGGAAGCAAACCCCTAGTGACTTCCTAAAACAAATCATTGGAAGGCCAGTTGTCGTAAAATTAAATTCTGGAGTAGATTATCGAGGTAAATTCTCCATCTGTCTTTCAAACTGAGCAAAGTAAGTGTTTAGGGAGGCTGGAACAGATACATTGCTTTTGAAAAGCAAAACAGTGTGATCTAGAATGTTGGAGTATGTGAATATAGATCTCAGAATGGTGACATTAAAAATAGAAAATCAACTCTGGAGAAACTGATGAAAAGGAGGTTAGCAGTGAGTTTAAAGGTTAAAATTACTTCCCTAAGTCATTAGTGTCCATAGTCACTGATGGCTAGACTGGAGTTTCAGGATGATTCTGAGTTTCTAAACTGATATTTGTAAAGATTGGCTGTAATTACAATTCCTGGGAGGGCCAGGCAGTCCCTGTTTCAGTACTCTGATAGCAACTGTTGTTGGAACTACCCTTTTCTTCACCTTCCTGTTCTCCAGTTCCTAGTATAGGCCTTGGTCCAGAAAAGCTTCACACAGTAAACTCTGCTATCAGTCCTAAGCCTACTATCACATGAGGCATGAAAGTTATTTACATTCTTGGTTGAACAACTGCCTAGACACATCTTGGGTCAAGACTCACGGAGATACAGGAAAAAGCTTAGTGTGGCTTTTGCTGCTGTACCCTCATTTCATTTTAACACAGTCCAGCAGTTTTATTCCAGAACTCTTCAGCCTATCTGTATACCTTCATGCACTGTATGTAGGATCATTGGGTTTTTTAACCAGTAAGTTAAACTTCTCTGTTCAGTGAAATGTCCTGGTCCCACTCCCATTAGGATAAGACTATCGGCCTGTCCAATTTTTTTAGTAGTATCCAAACTTGATTAAAACTATCATGTGTATTCTATTGTGCACAATTTAGACATTTTATTCTGGAATGACTTAAACATTATGGTCCTGCTACAGATCACTGCATCAGATAGGCTCAGCTCAACTGGCTCAGCTTAGCCCTCATGAGAGGAGACTTGATTGTGCTGTGACAAGGAATCTTTGTATTATGGCAGATTTAAATTGTTATTGTTCACTGACAGAGCAAGCAGTGCCTTCTTATCCATTCCTGTTCCTCTTTAGTGTCTCTCAGCTGACAAAATTTGCGATCTGTCATTTCTTTGAGAACCACGTTGTCTGAGCACTTCAGGTGGGTTTGGTGGCTTAAAACCTTCACTGCTTCTCATTGGTCTTTGGCCTCTGTCAGTTCTTTCTTGCAGAAGAATGTAGCGACAGCTCATTAAAGTCAATTAAAGTTATCATTTACCTAAAGTTATACACAAGGCAGGGCCAAACCAGATTTAGTTTTTGGATGCTTTTTTTTTTTTTGTAACTCCATTTGTAACTGCTGCAAATAATCTACTTGACCTTCCCGTCAACAAAGCTAGCTTAACATGCCTACCAGGAATTGAACCATAGTTCCTTTGAACACCCTTGCTACTGGAATTTTTTCCCTTCCCTTCCTTACTTCCCTCTGCTCTCCTTCCTTCCCACTTGATGTGACTCTGCGATTAAAAACCTGTATACTGTTCTCATTTGAAAACTGTGCACTTGGTTTGTTTTCTGCAGAAATTTGACCAATATTTTTAAAAAACAAGCATTAAAAAAGCCAGCATCTCAGCCTTTTGCTGCAGATCTGTCTAGATGTTCCCTCTAGACCGCGTTGCTAATTTTGTGTCTGTACCTCCACCCTCCGAGCCACCATACACACAAACGCAGCCTAATACAAGTGTTGATGTGTAACTGTAAAATGTCCTGATTTGCTGCCAAGTGCTGCGCATGTCTAAGGGAAGAAGCCCTGGGAAAGTAATCAATGATAAATTAATATGTACGATTTCTGTGCGTAGAGATGGATATGTACATTAAAACATCTCTACATATAGATAAAACAGATAAAATACTAGCCAGGATTTAGTGCCATTAGTGGCCTGAGAGTAAATACAAAGAAAAGGAGGAAGAGAATGAGACAACCATGAATGCACTCTAGGAACAAGAGTTTGAAAATACTGCAGTTATGGCCTACTGAGTGGTAGCTTAAGAAAATCCACACAGTCCAATTTTAATTTTGGACAAACGTTTTTTTGTTTTCTGTTACATGCAGCACTCAGGATTACTGAAGTTTTGACTTCTGTTTCGTTTGGGGTTTTTGGTGCATTTAGTAACACTTTGTGTGCAGGCAGTTTTTTCTCTGTGTGTGGAAACAGAGGAAAGAAAAACATAGAGGAAAATAATCATCTTCAAACTATTACAGGTTGGCAGGAGAACTTGAATTCCTAATTATTCTCAGACTGGAGTTTCTCCCCCTCCCCAAGTACAGCCAATACACTATATTTTGAGTTTTAATGCCAAGTAAATAAATTAGGTGTTTTTCAAAGAGATGAAAAAATTATTTTAGTAGTATTGTCGGTGTGTGCAAGCATGAAGTCAGGAAAACACACATGCAAGATGGAGATAATTAATACAGCTTTTTACAAGTTGTTTTGTGCATGATTAACAAATCAGATTCTTTACATCTGTTAATCCCCACACTCAGTTCCTTACATGAATAATTTGTTTGGTGAGTTACATTTGTAGACGGCCATGGTTCTGATCTCAAGGGTGGGTGTAGACACTGAGGAGTGATTTTTGAATTAAAAAAATGCCATCGTGCTGCCAGCACATAGGAAGTACTGTGTGAACAAGGTACAGCCCTCCACAGGGGCTGTGAGAAGTGAGAACATAAATACTTGTCTAAAATCAGTGCTACTCAAATGCATATTTTCCTGATCAAAAGAACATCTAATATTACAAATGGCAGAGAAGTTTTTTCTTGAGTTGCTTTAATTAAACAGTGTAATTTTATTTTTGTGGGAAGATTTCAGCATCATTTGAAAACCCTTTGCCTGTTGAAAGTTATGTAGAATTTTGTTTAGAGCAAAACAGAGACTTGCAGTCAATGTTGTTCTAGATTAAAAGGGTTGTTTTTCTGCTATGTCCTTCACAAGTTTTGATGAAAACTCAATTTACATAACCTTGTCCTTAGGTTATCCAGTTACACTTAATGTCACAGGTTCTTTTCAGGTGTGTAGTTTAAAACACAAGTGAGAAGGGACAACTTAAACTTTCAAAGTGGAAATTGCCAGTCTTTTGAAAGTCATGCCTTAATGACTTCTTCCACACACACCCCACCCCACGCCCCCTTACATCAACTGATAAAGTTGCTACTAGAGTGCCTGGAGTTCCTCACTTCCGGTTTAATTCTTTGAAGAATACTCTGATCTACTGACTCAGCTGGACAAGCTCGGGCTTTTCGTTTGTCATGAAGATACAGGTTTTTCCAGTGCTATTCAAACACAATGCACTTTTGTTTATTTTAAAATAAGTTTAAGCTTTTAAACTGTCACTTGTCTTCAGGTGTCCTGGCTTGCCTGGATGGGTACATGAATATAGCTCTGGAACAGACTGAAGAGTACGTAAACGGACAATTAAAGAATAAGTACGGGGATGCATTTATCCGAGGAAATAATGGTAACTCCTCCTCCTCCTTATGTTATTGCCAATGAGAAGATTGTGGTTTGATATTTACTAGATTTGAGGAGCGGCTGAGGTGTAAGCAAGCTGCCTGTAAGAATACTAGTTTTAGGCTTTCTTGGAAACCTTAGCATTTTTACTTTTTACACTTTCACTTTTCAGTGTCTGTGCTTTTCTGCATTCCCCTGGCCCTTTTTGCCCCTGAACTTGACGTTCATTTAGAGAAGCATGCTCTTTTCTAGCCTTCTTTAGAGCTTATTTACTGTCATTTGACAGGTTTACTCTTTTGCACTTGCCGCCTGCTTAGATGGCCTCCGTTCCGTAGAAGTTTCTGTGTTTTGCTAGGCTTACTACTGTGTAAACGTATGATACAGTATAGATATTGATGACACTGTAATATTTTCTTGTGATACAGTTGTCCAGACCTGAATGAATGCTGTTCATTAGTACTGGAAGCTATTTTAATCTTTATGGGTTAAGATTTTACCACCAGTCAAGAAAAAAAATCATTTGTACTTTACTATTGAGCGTTTGAATATCCCAGTGCAGTAAGTAAATTTTAGTGCATTTCAAGGACAATCCCAGGCTCCTGAAATGTCTCTGGTATCAGTTCGGCTGTAATAGCAGGACATGCCAGGGAGAAGAATATCTAAAAATAGAAAGGGTTCACAAGTCAGATGTGAAGAGTCTTGTAGAGAAGGTTAATGAAGCAGAGTTTGACCAAGTTACTTGAGAAGAAAACGGAGGACAGGAAGGACGGAGGGAATAAAGAGAAACAAGAACCAAATCCCACGTTACAAAAAAAGTCAAAGAGAACGCGGCAGCAGTGTGCAAGAGTTTTTTGGGAAAAGAAATAATCCTTGAATGAGGCCAAATGCTTTTTGCAAGGAATCTGGATTTATTATGCCAAGGAGTGCAGTGACATTGCAGCTGGAGAATCAAATATGGAAATAAGCATCTTCTGTAAAAGTTAAAACAAATGAATAAGAGAGAGGCAGGAGGCTGAAGAACAGGCTGAGCAGAGAACTTAAGACATCCCAGGTTTAGGAGCATAATGCAGTTTCACGTGAATGGATCCGCTCTGGGTATGTCACCAGCCAAGCGGAGAGAAGATGTCTACTACTTCATAGGTAATCACTAGCTTTGCCTTAAGTGCTTGGGATTTCCAGCTTTTGTTTAAAGATCATAGCATTCGTGTCTGACACCTGTAATTCTGCTGCTTAGAAACTCTCTCATGCTTCCCTCAGCAATGCTACAGGGTAACTGGCTTTATTCTGCCTTTGTTCAGCCTGCATCTGCTGGAGTGTAGTTTGGCTATGAGTATAATAAATACTGAACTAAAGTAGTACATAATGTGTAAATTTGATATCATTTCTTGAAACCTGGACTTAAAAGTTTCCTGACTTTGTTCATGCGGAGTGGGAGTCATTACACTGTTGTTGTACAAGTCATGGAAATAAGATGTTTTTAACAAGCAGGTTTCTGCATGTTATTTACCAGGGCCCTTTTATGTGTGCTGCTTTCTCCTTTTCACAGTATTGTACATAAGCACACAGAAGAGGAGGATGTGAAGATGCCAGAAGGAGGCTGTTTTGTACTTGTGAACCTCTTCGAAGTGATGAGCCCTATTTGATTTGTAGTTGTTAATCCACAGGTGAAATACACAAGTGTTTAATTTTTTTTTTTAAATAAATGTAAATTAGTGTAAACTTGCTGAATGTTTTTGTTTCAAGCATTGCTTTGTTCCACTGTACAGAAAAAAAATAAAAGAGAAGCATGTAACAGTGCCGCAAGCCTAATTCAAAGCAACAGCTCGTTTAATTATGCTAACAGTTACAGAAATACTGATTGGAAGGTAAGCAGGCGTGGAGTAATTGCAAATCACAGCCTTGTATTGATGGCAAAACAATAGTTTTACTGATGTTGGGAAGGGAAATGCTAATGTTTTGGTTACAATGACCTGTCCCTTTTGGAAAACACAAGGTCAGCTTTAAATGCCAGTCTAGTAAGAGTCATCGGGTAAAAAGTTCAGCTGTCTAAAAAAATCTTGAATTGTGGATTGAATCAAGGGATGTAACAGGGACACTTCAACAGTTAGGGGTGGGGACAGAATTGAATCAAATGGAATAGAGCCCTAAGGGTGCAAGGAAAGCTCTGTGCCAGCTGAGGAAGCCAGTCACGGGTGAAAGGCTCTCAGCTGGTATGCTAACACAGCTAGTAGCTGCGTCACCTTCTGCTTCTGTGCTCCACACCCTACCTCACCTTGCAGTTACCTTTTTTTCCCCTGCACCTATACCAAACACAATGGACGTCTACAACAGAAAGCAATTTTAACTCACGTCTAAAGCTACTCCTGAAAACAGACTGGGAAGCTAAAAGTTTTTGTAAACATGCCACATGTATCCTCTTCAGACAGTTCACTCTTTCTCCCATCCGCTTCCCCCCCCAACCTAGTGCCACCTGTTCAGTCTCGTTCTTTATGTGCTAGCCAGAAATGAGAACAAACATGAAGCTTATACTATGCATTAGGGAGGGGGAACCTCTGTGCAGGCAACCGAGTCAGAACTTGTTTATATTTTGCAACAATGCTCCCAGATAATCAAAACCCGTGAGTAAATCCAGCACAGTTTTACATGGCTACTTATACCAATTTATAAAATATCTTTTCTCCTTTTACATGCAGTCAGACAAGGAAAAAACCCTGACCATTCAGATATTTCTTAGTCTGAGTGTTACTGCACTTATCCAGATACTCCGAATGTTTTCTTGTTCCTCAAAACAAAGCTCTAAGTTAGGGTAGTGTACCTCATGGTGAGGTTATTTAGCCAGTTTTCTTAAATGAGTTTTCTGAAGCCCTGCTTTATTCTTTGGGCAGTTTATAGTGCCTCCAGGAACAAAAATACTTCTAGTTGTGGATGGATGAACACAAGACAATTGTGTGAATGTAACATTGGCCCCATTGTTTTCAAGTACCAGTAGTTCTAATGCAAGCAGGGAATTGTAACATTTCAATTATCCAAGGCAGAGAATGTGAGTTGCAAATTTTCGAGGGTTTATGTTTTTTTTTTTGTTTGTTTTTCTTTTTTTTTTTTAAGGTCAAGGAATAATTCCAAATTATTTTGCAATCAGTAGCTAACCTTTCCACGTTCAACGTTTCAGAAGCTACTACAGAACACACAAATAGAGATGCTACTTTTATAATATGCTTCAATAACTTACCATTTTTCTGACAAGGGTTGAAAAGGGTCCAGGATGTAAGTACAAATCACCAACTTGCTCTTCTGTAAATAACTTATTTTTAAAAAAGGAAGATGTACCTCCAAGTGGAGCATGCAGTTTCTCATTTGTTTTCTTATCTAGATGCAGCCAGCAGGTTACTGTGTGCTTTCATTCCTCAACACTGTCTAGGTTTTTGGTTTGTTTTTTTAATATGGGGTTAGGTTTTTTTTCCCCCTCTTCCTTCTCCACCTACCCACTTACAGCAACACATTTTGCACAGACTTTGATTTACTCCCAAGAGTTTGCATCACCAACTTTTTAACTGCGGTTCTGTTCCTACAAGTCTAGTTATAGAACATTTTTCAGTTGTTATTTGCTACTTCAGATGGTCTAATCGCATATTAAACTCAACATAAAAAATACTATGTAGTTTATATGCTGAGGGTTTTTTAAATGTATTCTAGATCATGAAGTCACTACTACGTGAGGTATATACGAAAATTTGCATTAAAGATGAGCTGCTGTAATTCATATTCAAATTTCAAAAGTAGCTAAAGAAATTAAACATTTAATTCCCATAATCACTGACCTTTATGTACATTTTACAAGGTTTTTTCCCTCCTTAATTCAGTTTTCAGCCCCTATGTTTAAAACAAGTGAACATTTAAGCCTAACTTCAATGAGGCAGTCCAATATTTGGATGTACTCTGTTTTGAGTTGGATAAAGCATTCATCTTGGATTTATTTTACTTATGTTTTAGATTTTGTTTTGACTTACTATATTCTGTTGGACAGCATACCAGCTGCAAGTAAATCAGACACTGGCCGGACCGCTTGCAGAACAGCACGTGGAACACTATCCAAGGTTTAAGGTGAGCCATCCCATTATACATGTATGTAGACATCAAAGTAGAATGGTATATTTCACAAACTTTTGATGCTTAAAAATGACTCAGCCTAGTTTATGAGATCTTTATCCCATTCGGAGATAAAAAATACACTTTTACAAACACAAGATATCTTCACGCACAAAAGACTGTATTAGATACTAATGCTCATGCCCTTCATGTTACCTCATTTACCATATCCTAATGCTTTTGCCCCAGTACCTGTGTATAAAGCGGTTTTACTTGTGGATCAAGTTCATCAAGATCAGGACTGACAAAGAATCACAGAACGACAAACATTCCTTGTGCAATTTACAAGTGCTTGTCCATCACTCGTCTTAGAAGAACACCCCCAAAATTAAGTAATCCAAAACTAACAAACAAAAATTAATTGAAATTCAGAGACTAAAGCTGCATTCATATACACAGTTAGTACTTTTATGCAATGATACCCCTTCATGAAACCGAGGCCATTCAACCACTACTCCACTCCTACCCCCTTCCAAGGGTTCAGTTCACAGACAGACTCTAGGAAGAGCGCTAATTCTGGATTTGCCACATCCAATGTACATTTCTTGTACTTGAAAAGCCAAACAAAGCCACATCTCCCTAAACAAAAGCCTGGCTGGGAGCAGCAGTGCAGCATGCCCTGGGGAAACTACAGCAAGCAAGTCTGAAAGAAGGAGGTAGGTACTCACTGCACAGCAGAACAGCCAGAAGACAGGTTGCTACTGAAGCCTGCAGTGCCCTGGGGTGCGCCTATATAGAGGGAGCGGAGCATGCTAGGAAAGGTTTTCTTTAAAGGCATACACTGGTGACCACTCAGTTTTACAAGTTGTTGCCACCTGGTTCCTAGTTCAAAGGGAATCTGAGTTAACCATTCTGAACATTATTTGAGTTCTTACTATCCTTTTCACAATCTTACAATGACAAAACAGCTACTTGGAGCCCTGCTGGGAATGACTTGCCCATTAAGTTCTAAGGCTCTTACCCAGCGCAAAACCGGCTGTGTCCCACAGCTGCAGGTTGTCCACAGTAGTCAAGAAAAGCATGAAAGTGTTTGCACAGTGGCGGCCTTTGAATGTTTGACTGATGGTACCAAAGCAATGTCTAATCTTTAATATGCCAACCCATACCCATGTCCAGCTTCAGCCCCGTGTTGGTTCTGAAAGCAAACAGGCTGTGGAGCCAGCAGTTTCAAAGTCTCAGGTTCCTCTGCCAAACTGTTCTCCAAGGCTGAGAAATCAGATGGGAGGAGGCTTTTCCTGAGCTGCTGTATTGATCCCGACCGAGGGACCCTTGAGCGTTCAGGAGTCAGTGTTCGGGTTGGGCTGGGCTAGGCTGCACGCCCGGCGTGGCTTTCAGGTCTCCCTTGGGCTGCAAGGACCCCACGGCCGCAGGACACCACCAGCTCATAGTAATGGAGGAGCCTGCAGGCAGCTCCCACCCAGCACCGTGACTGCCCCACCTGCCTGGCCTTGCCCTTATCTAACTTCTCATGAGAACAGCCTTTAGAGAGAGGGTTGTTTTCTTGTAAGGAAATTATAAACTAGCTCAAGGGATGAAAAGGGAGAGCTGCTCTCCACGGACGGGGTTGCATCTGCTCTGCTCGGCGCACTGTGGGAAAATCCATCTGGGGTCTGTCCAATGCCACATGAGCGTGGGGTGCCCAGCATCTGAAGGGATGTACAATTTGCTGGCTGTCTGTGTTCCTCATCTTATTCTGACTTATTAAAGCAGTCATTAAGCTATTTGTTGCTGGGCCTTTCTTATTGAGATCCAGAAAGAGCCCTGCACCATCTCTCCCTCTCTCCCCTCAACCCACCCCTCCAGTGCAGAACAGCTGCCCAGGTTGCAGTAGTTACCAAACAAAATAAAGGGCTGTTTGGAGGGTTTTTTGGCTGAATTTGTAAGGGAAGGAGGCTCACGTTATATGTTCCATGCGTGTGTATGTGTCAGTTCATTCCCAGCAGGAACATTTGAATTCCCTGACACACTTCAGTAAGTGTGATAGAGGAATAGCAAGAATAGTCAACCAGATAGAAATGGAAGGACCTGCCAGTACTTCTGCCACCCTTTTGCCTAACTAGATGTCAGAGAAACATCCTCTTTTCCTGGTCTCCTCAAACACAGAGCCACAGACATGCACAGGCCAACCCTGAGATGCCAGTTTGTAGACACTGTTCTCCATTCTCCCTGTGTGACTCTACTGCCCTCCTACTGTGGGTTTTTAACCATTCTTCTTGCAGTTGGCCACCGCTCTTCGTTTTAAAGATGACTTGAAATATTCTTAAATAAGATGGTGCTGCCAGCTTTGTTGGTTTAACGATCAGTTCCTTGTGATCTGGACTCAACTAACTGTTGCCACCTTCAAGATCTCTATTTGATCAACCTGCCCACTCTTCTCCAACCCCCCCCAAACTTTGTTCACAGGATTCAGGTGGCTGCTAACTGACCAGGAAGGACTCCTAACTCATTATAACCCTGATTATCTTGCAGCAGCAAAGCAATTCTCAACCTGTCAATGAAGCAACCAGCTTGGTCTTGAGTGTCAGCTCTGGGTTGCTTCCATCCATGCCTGTATTACATACTGATCTCCACTGCACCTGCTCCACGTCTGCTGTCCCTGCCGTGCCCCGTGTGGAGAAGTAGAAGCAATCTGCAAGAAGGAGAAAGTTTCTGCATCAAAGAGCCTGGGATGTTACTGGGTTTATAATCTTTCTGTGCACTACGTTGATGAAATTTCAAGTTATATGGTTTATAGTCCATTTTAATTATCAAGCTATTACAGAGCATGCACACTTTTCCCTAGTGCTATTTTAAAATCCCAACTGTGTTTTTTCTTTCTTCTAGAAATCCGCTGCACAAATGCTGCTGAGAAAACAATAAGCAGGGTGTAAGTCGTCTTACGTCCCCTTCTCCTTGCCAGCTTCCTACTAACAAAGAAATTTATGATAGGAACAAGGCAAACCTCTCGCTAGTGACAGCAGTGCCACGTGGTCTTCTTGTGTCTGTCTGGGCCCCATCGTCAGAGGGATGTGCAGAGCCTGGCGGAGCTCAAGTGACTCCAGCAGGTCAAAGCTCTGGCCGGAGAAGGCTGAGGCAATGCTGTCCTGGTGGGTGATGCAACCAGAGGCTACGGAGAGGGCTGTATTTCTTATTGGAAATATCTGCCTGTCACGTGGCACTCGAACATGCGGTTCGAGGCTGCTGGTAGGTGCTTGTGTCACGGTAATGCCTGTGACAGGCTTTTTCTGTGTCTAAGGAGGAGATGGTTGTGACATTTGGTTTGAGTGCGGCTTTGAAGCCACCGAGTTCCTCTGCTTGAGAGCGGGCAGCAAGGATGAACTCTGCATAAGGCTGTATTTCAGATCAGCCCAGCAATCAATACGGCGTCCAGGCAGAACTGTGCAGTCTGCTGCATACAGCAACCCCTGGCAGCGCGTCCTGCCCTGCCCAGGGCCTGCCGCCAGCTTGGGGAGCGAGCAGAGACAGTTCAGTGCTGCGGTACATCCTGTGCTCCTACAGATGGCTTGAGCCTGGGTCTCATTCGTTTGAAGCTCTTCTCCCTTCTCCCTGCAGCTTTGTGCAGAGCTCCAGGGAGCACCGAGCTCCGACACCGCTGCTTCAGGGTCTGCACCCTCCCCCTGCTGCTTTTCCCCCTTTCTCAGGTGGAAGCCAGTGGAGAAATGGTCTTCACTGGAACCGGCATAATGAAAATGTGTGCCCAATGCGCGGCAGCAGCTGAAGACGACCATGCAATGCTGTAACACCACGCTGTGATGCAAAGACCTACGCTTACCTGGAATACTGTTTTCAGACCTGGCCACTGTGTCAGGACAGCTGTGACATGTTTGGCATTTCCTCTGCAGATTGTCAGAGGTCTGGAGCTGCTGCTTTATTATGCTGGAATTGTAAGCAAGGGGTAGTTTAGCTCAGGAATAAGTTAGTGAGGAAAAGCCATGAGAGACCAGTAGGTTTCAGGAAAGGATTAGTCATTAATATAGCATAAAGGTACTCTCTTTTGTATATAAAGTATGAGCAATAACAAACTGGAACAGAAGCAATAATGCAAACTCTTCCTCCCTGCCCCTGAGCTACTCTCTGCTTCCACTGACAAAAGGAAAGAAAACTATAAGACTTGCATTTTATCTTGAAATTCAGTGACTACAAGGCCTCTTTCAGATGCAGAGGAGAACGGTCTTCTGAGGGCCCACTACCACCAGTCCCCATGCTTTCAAACTGGTTAAACAGGTGAGAGCTGGGCTGTCAGTGGCAGTACCTCAGTGCCAGCCCGGCACCTTGGTTCAATTCTGAAGGGCAGGCTGATAGGATCAGCGCTAAGAAGTAGGGGGTTCACAAGCCTGCCTCCAGTTTTCGGGGGTGCCCCAGGCAGAGGTCACCACTGGCAGAATCCCACACCGGTCAGACCCTGAGCAAGATCAAATATAGGCACCGCTGGAGCTCAGAAGCAAAACGCAGTAGTGTCACCTATGTGTTGGTGTATCTCCTTTCGTCATGGGACAGGACAGAGCTTTGTGTGCCTGGCAGGGAGAATGGCCTCAGCACCAGCATGAACTCATTCAGCCATCAGACACACATTTATCTGAGGAGGACCAAAGGACACCAAAGGCTCTTTTGCCCCTTCATCTCTAATACCTTTCCTGCACAACAGGTCCAGCACCCTTCCTGGTGGTGGTGGTGGGGCATCTGAAGGTGCCTCTTAGGGGTCTGCTGGCTGAAGAAAAGCTGGCTAGCCAATGGGGTTGTTATGCTGCTCCTCTAGCCCTACTCGGGGCCGCAAGCTGCCAGCAGTGTGTTCAGCACCTTCTGGGGGTGGCTCTAATGATGCTGAGAAATTAGACCTTAATTTCTATTCATTGCGAGCAAGGAGCTGCTGGCAGGGAGGAGGGCAAGCCTGGTGGTGGTGGTGGCCAGGTTCGGCCGTGAATCCCGATCACCAGAGCAGTTTGCAGTGACGAGGTGGATCCAAGGAGGAGCTGGGAAGCCCAGAAACAGGATCAGCTCTGTGACCAGGCACCGGCACGGCTGCAGCGTAGCCTGGGCAAGGAGCAGGGGTGACAGCCTGGGATGAAATGCAGCTCCTGTGCCAGGGGACAGTCACATGGATCAGATGTTTAGTCCCGTGTGCCGGCTCTGGTGGGTTTGTGGCGTGTCGATGGCTCCTCCTGGCACAGCTGGCATGTGGGATGCACCTTCCCAGCCTTTCTAACAAAATTCTGCTTTTACTGCCAAAATAACTCCCATGTAAGTGTGAGAGACAAGGGCACGCTGCTGGGGGGGGTCACGGACTAGAGGGAGCTGACGTGGCTTTGCTTTGCAAAGTTTCAGCATGGAAAAGGGGGGAGTGTGGGGAGGGTAATGGGGCAAGTAAGAGTCTGATCCTCCTGCACCTCTGCAAGGGAGCCCCAGGGTGTCCCACACAAACCCCATGGCTTGCTGCTGCCCCCCCGCCCCCGGCTAGTTGCCTTTGTTTTCATTGCAGAGGCTTGGAGATTGAAAAAAAAAAGAAAAAAAAAAAGTGGGTGGGATGTGACGAGGAAAACTAATATGATTAAGGCAGGATTTGGGCACCGGCGGAGAGCTGCCGTAGGTGGTGGGTATTAGCAGTAACAGCTGCTGCGCTTCCCATTAGAGGAGAAAGGGAAGAAGGTCCCTGAAAGGATGGGTCTCCGGCAGGCCGGGAGGGCAGCGGCGGCAGCAAGGCCAGCGGTGTATGTGTCCCGAGGTAAGTGACGGTGGCACCGGCAGCCCCAGCCCGGGCGGCCCTGGGGAGCACGGCCCCGCTCCCCATGGTTGGGCGCTGAGGGGCGCAGCGGCTGGGGAGGGATGGGAAATGGGGAGCAGCTGGGGAAATGCCTGAGGGAAAGAGCTGCTGCTCAGGGAAGCTTCTGCTTCATGAGCTCCTGCGAGAAACCATATCCAGCGAGGGAGGTTTAGGTGTGCGTAGAGGGGAGGCTGGCTCCAGCAGGAGGAGGCATCCCACCGGTGCTCCTGCAGGGGCCAGGATATTTGGGAAAAGCTCCTGTGACTCCCACAAGCATCTTCTGGCACATAACTGGTTGGAATGGCACGATGCTTGGCTGTGGAAGGTTAAACTGCATCCGTCTGCTCCCTGCTTCAGGCTGGGCACGAGCTGTTTTGTGTGCTGTGGTGGTTTGTTAGAGTCAGCTGGCAAGTTGGAGAAGTGCTAGAGATGGAGGTGTAAGCCAGACCTCCCCAGCCCCTGGATTCCTCTGATTTATTTACATCCACTTATCGACTAACCGTAACGAAACCTAAGCCAGGAAAAGCTGCACGTTGAAAAGAAGGTGTTAGAAAGCGCTACACCAAAAGCAGGACTGCCTGCCTTACGCTATCCATCACAATAAATACTGCACTTCAGCCTCAAAAGTGCATTCTCAAAAAGCAGAACAACAGAATACTCTAGCTAATCTGGAAACGTGTTTTGTGCCAGCCACCAGAGCTGAGAGGTACTAAAGACATGGCATACCAAATATTAATCTCTGACCGTGTCAAGAAAAAAATCCTTGCTTGGATTAAAAATTGGAGAATAAGGAGAAATCTTGGCATTAGCCAAAACGGCTGTCCGTTTATCTCAGGCTTCTCACGCTGACTTCAAAGACAGCATCGCTGCCTTCTCATCAGCAACAGCAAGCCCTGACCGAGAAAGACAAGCTGAAATGCTGCTGGGTGGCCAGGGACGGGGCCGATGGTCACAAGCAGCCCAGCACCTCCGAGCCACCACGCGTGGGTTGCTAAAAGGTGCCCCGTGCTTCCGCAGGCCAGAGCGAGGGGCAGCCACGTGCTGTCCCTGCGGGGACACGGCTCTGTGCCGGCGGGCAGGGAGAGGCTCTGTGCTGGGCTCCAGCCCTGCAAGCGATGGGTTCTGCAGGTCGAGGGGTAGAAGTTTCCCCCATTGATCAGGTTGCACGTTTGGGCTGGGAACGGTGGAGGGTGCTGAGCGCGGTCGTGCAGAGTTTTCTCCTCCTCCTAAATGCAGCAAGACTTTTTAGGGCAAATCTTCCCCGACCGCTCCCTCCATGGGTGACTTGGCAAGAAATGCATCCTCTTGTGGGGCCTCTCCCCTCCCAGCCTCAACAATTTACTTCAAATTGTGAACTTGGAACCATGGATTACCATGCGCTGCAGAGATCATTTATTCTCCTTCATTTAAAGGCTGTGGGAAGGGCAGCTCTGGAGCTCAGCTAATTCAAAGGCGCCGGGCGCACACACAGGCTGCTGAAGCCGCTGCTTTGAATGATAGAATGGTAGGGGTTGGAAGGGACCTCTGGAGATCATCTAGTCCAACCCTCCTGCCAGAGCAGGGTCACCTAGAGCAGGTTACACAGGAACACGTCCAGGCGGGGTTTGAATGTCTCCAGAGATGGAGACTCCACCACCTCTCTGGGCAGCTTGTTCCAGTGCTCTGCCACCCTCAAAGTAAAGAAGTTCCTCCTCATGTTGAGATGGAACTTCCTGTGTTCAAGTTTGTGCCTGTTACCTCTTGTCCTGTTGCTGGGCACCACTGAAAAGAGCCTGGCCCCATCCTCCTGACACCCACCCTTTCGATGTTTATAAGCATTAATAAGATCCCCCTTCAGTCGTCTTTTTTCCAAACTAAAAAGACCCAATTCCCTCAGCCTTTCTTCATAAGAGAGGTGTTCCAGTCCCCTAATCATCTTGGTAGCCCTTTGCTGTTCCCTCTCCAGCAGTTCCCTGTCCTTGAACCGGGGAGCCCAGAACTGGACACTGGACACTGAACCTGCCTGTTGTTTTATGGCTGTAGGATGGAGGACGGCAGGAGAGCCCCCATGGCCATCGTCGTCTGGGCATGCACAACCCTGTGCTTGGTCTCCTACGCAGCCGCCTTCTCACACGGCGCCAGCCTTTCTGCCTGCGCCGACATGATGCCCAAGCACCTGAGAGCGCAGCTGCACAGCCCCAACAACAACTACGTTACCTTCCACACCAACATGTCCTTCTACTTCCCAGGGGACAAGGTTCCAGGTGAGGAACAGCTTCTCATTCCCGCACCTGGAAAATACATGATAACTGATCTCAAGTGATGGCATTAATCTTTCTGAGGGCTGGGAAGAGGGATAACTGCTCCAAGAGAGCTATGCCACCTCTCTTGTCACAAGGAAACTAATGTATTTACAGAAGGATTCTGTTTGCAGCACTTTCCTAAGGTTTTTCAAGCGATGGCTGACTCCAGATTTTCACCATGTTGCATGCCATTTGCCAGAGGCAGCCAGTAGGTTGGGATACTTTGGGTAGGATTCATTTATCTCAACTGTGTTGTAACCATACGAGACCTCGTCACACGCAACAGCGCGTGAGCGGCACCTCCAGAGGGTAAAGTTGCCTTCCCGGCTCCTCTGCCCCGCGCCAAGGGGTCTGGGTGACTCACTTCACTCTTAGGTACGGTTGGGCAGCGTGCCCCGTCCCCCGCATCACCACTCCTGAAGCAGAGGCAGACAGAGCTGAGGGGCACCACTCCCCAGCCTGGCCGCTTGCCTGCTCATCCCCGTGCAAAATAAAACCCTTCCGAGGGCATCACGCAACCTTTTGCACCTGTGCAGGGCGGTATCCAAACCTCCTTCCTTAAAAATGGCCGCATGCTGCCTAAAGCAATGTGATTAGCAGCTTATAATCAAGGGGGGAAAAAAAGTCTCAAGCAAATGTTGCGTGCAATTACACACCACCAAGTTAGGTAGAGCCTGGCCTCCTGCGTCCAGCATGTCCCAGGCAGACCGTGAGGACTGAGGGTAAGATTTTGTTGTTGTTGTTGCACAGGGTTTTCTTTTGGTTTCAGTGCTAGCCTTGGAAACTCCATTGCAAACAATTCACCCCAAAACTACGAGACAAATCCCTTCGTGGCCCGTGTTTTGTCTTGCAGTGACAGTGAGGAGCACCCGGGATTTTATGGGCTTTTTGCTTCAAGCTCGCAAAGTGTCTAATGACGAAATCGCTGGCACATTCGTCTTCATTCCTCCTGGTTCCAAGCTGCTGACTTGTTTCGAAGATGGTGACACCGTCACCCACTCAGACAAGTCACTGAAGAGAAACCTGTCCTTCGTGTGGAAAGCACCAGACCAACCCATCGGAGACATCAAGTTTTTGTAAGAACATGCTGGCTCCTAACCAGAATTTGTGTCTTCTCAGTGAAAGGCTTGGCTTTATTTTTCCATCGTACTTGTCCAGCACAGTGGTTTATGTATCTTGAACCCCGTGTAGCTAAATATTTATCAAATGCTGCAGCAGTATCCCAGCTGGTACATAAATCGCCATTTATATTTGCTGGGTAGCGCTCCTTTTTATTTGCATGGTCACTATTTTCTCAGAATACATACCCTGGGAAATGACAGCCTAAGCACTTAGGAAATAGAAATATTAAGGCATAAAGAGAGAATTGTGATCACATTGCCTGTCTTTCTAAATAACACAGCCCATAGGACTTCCCTGCCTAAAGGATAATCTTGTATATCACTTCTTTTAAAAAAAAAAAATAATTAAAAATGAGTGGTTTTAAAAAAAGTTAAGGAAGTTAGAAAGAGAGCGCGAGCCCTGGGACAAAACTTGACATCCTGGTTCTGCACCAAAGTCCAAGTATTTTGGTTCTGATTTGGAATGAAATTAAACATTTTCCAGCTGGCTGCCTCAGAGGAAACACAGTGACTTTTTATTTTGGAAGAGATTAATTTGTTATGTTTTGACTTTACAAAACTGCTTAGAAGCTGCTTGGCCGGATCCTTGGCTGCTCCCCAAAACATCGGCATCCTAGTGAGCGCCGGGGCTCGTGCATCTCATCGTGATTCAACACAGATTCATTGAAACAAAAATATTGCTGCTTAGCATTTCCAATTTTGCCCGTTGTTTTAGATCAGGAAATACTATTAAAACCACATGAAACTCAAGCAACCGAATAAACCCAACCCAAACCCAAGGACACCTATTCCTAGCCGCCCGCTCTGATGCTTCCTTCACCCTCTGGCTTTTGACCCTCCAAGCTGGTTTTTGATAGCCTCTCCCTTTTCTCCCTACCACAGCACCTGGAAAAACTGCTTGTTAGGCTTAAAAAGAGTCAACTGGCACAGGACAACCCGGGCTGGTTTCCCCTTAACTAATTCTCAGAAGCAGCTGAGCAATCTGAGCTGAAATTCTCCCCAAATCGCCAGCTTAACTCAGGCTCTCGGGGTGAACGCTGAAAGGTTGGCCAATGCAGTTTTGGCACCTAACGAAAAGCAGAGGGTTATGCGGGCTCAAATATCAGAGGGCTGAGAAGTGAGACTGATTTTTTTTTTTTTTCCTACCTATTCTGCTGTTTGTACAAGTTACATTGACTTTTTTTAATTAGTAAATACCACTGTTGTTTCCCTGCCTACGGAAGATTATAAGCAGAGCTAGTCCAAGTTTTCCAAATGTACTTCTATCAACACAACGAATATAATAGCCTTTTTTTCTTTTTTCTTTTAATTTAAGTTCCCACACTTTTTTTTTGGACTGATCTTAATTATGAGTGGTGATTCTTCACCCAGCATCTTTCGTAGGGGACCTGGTATCTTTTATTTGTAATATAAACCGTGTGACGGGCTAATCCTTTGAAATACTTTTGAGCTGCTTCTGCCTTCGGGTTAAAGTAGTCCGTGTGATTAGCTAAACAGCGGGATGTTTTATTAACGCTATAGAGCCGGTAAATTCTTCCCTAATTACGTTTTAACAGCATCTCCGTAGTCCAGTCATACTTCATTTACTGGGCAAAGATCGAATCTGCTATCGTGGCTCAGCGAGGGCAAAACAAAACGCTTGCTGGCAATGGCAAGAAGCCCGACGCCGTGAGCCCCGAGCCCTGGCAGGGACCGGCTGACCCACACCCCGCAGGGACAGCGAGCAAAGGTACGGGTTCCTTACCCACCGCTTCCCCCAGGGTAGTTCTACAGCTTATTCCGGGCGAGCCTTGAACACAAGTGACCCAAACAAGCTGGAGGGACCCGTTTAACTCCTGTGGCCGTCGGGAGATCAGCAATGGCCATGGCGAATGCCTTGAAGTGAGGGGATGGGTCAGCATTGGAGGTGATGGAGCCAGTTCCCAGGCGGGTACCAGAAAGATAAACAGGGTTACCAGATCTTACGATTTCAATGCAAGCCCTAAAATACAACACACTTTACCTAAAAATCTCCTGAAGATAAACAATTAGCAATGCTGTCTAAATAAAGGAATACATTTGTTTCTTAATGTAACTATTGCCCTTCAGGTATGTATTTAGTTGTATTTATGTGGCCTTTGGTCAGTAAAATGCTCCAAGAATTTACTTACACCCAGATCAGATGTGTTTGTCAGCATTTTTGGCGCGGCACCAAGACCGAGTTTTAATTATTTTACTTGACTGTAATTTAGGCAGTGGGCTTTGCTGCTTTACTTTCCATCTGGGTTCCCACTTAAAATTAAGTGACAAGTCACTATTACGATCCTTCCTGGCAAACATTAGCACCGAGTGGGATTTGAAATAAATAGACTGAAGATGATAGACTTCTGCTCCTCTCTCCCTGCTTCTTGTTTTGTCTCCGTGCTGGACAAGGTCCCACCTCTCCCGTGGCTGCCACCGGTTCCCCACAACGCACCCCCGCGCCTCCTGCCAGCCCAACCGCCATCATGGCAACGCCGGCACCGGAGCCAGGTTTCGATATGGGGTCGGATGCTCGTTCCAATGCTGTGCAAAAGGAGTTGGCCCGGCCTTCGTGGGCCGTGTCTGGTGGGACCGGAGAGTCCAGCATCCAGGGGCTGGAGCCATCCCTCCCCACCCGAGACCCCGGCACGGCGGATGCCTTGCGAGGTTTCATCTCCCAGGACGATGCCTCCAGCTACAGCACCTCCGACAGGTAAACTAGGCGGTGGGAAGAGCTATTTCTCCAGCCCTTCTGGGGAAGGAAAATAGTACTTGTTTCCCTGCGGATGAGTGAGGGTCCATGTAGGAAGGTGGCTGTGGCTGGGGGGGGAGGCAAGAGGGTGTTTGCTTGCCAAAATGTTGAGAAATAATCCTTTGGAGATGGCATGTGACAGACAGTGACAGGGAAAAAATCCAAAACTCTTAAAAAACTGACATCGTGCTGCTCAGCCCAGCGGAGGATTGGCCAGGTGGCTGAAAAACGTGATAAAAACTATTGACTGCTACAGTATTTTTCTGAAAGCGCATGCAAATATTCAAAGAAACAGTGAACTCAGCAGGGCTATTTCTCCTTCTGCAGGGAAAAGGAAGAAAGGATTTAAAGCAATTAGGAAATTTGGGCTTGAGGATGTCTGCTCAGAAGCCTTAGAGGGTTTGGGCCGCATGAGCTTTCATGCAAGGTTTTGCGCTGTGGGTGAAAAAAATGGGGAGATGAATAAATGACCTGGTGTTATTAAAATACAGCCCTCTATGGTCTGCGTTGACTGCCTGAGACCTGAGGCTGCTCTAGGGAGCGACGTGCTTCTCTGGTGGTGTAAAGCCCAAGGATTTCCATGTAAGCCGCAGCGATAGGTCTCATTTACTAACCCTGCCTTTCCTCTGTCCGTATCTTAGAGCAGGACGCGTTGCCAGCGCTGCCACCCCGCGCTTGTGCCTGATGTGTAAAGAGGAGGGGCAGGTAAGCAGCAGGGACGGGGAGGATGTCTTCTCCAAAGACAGAAAGGTCTAAGAGAAGAGGAGGATAAAACCTCTCTGCTGCATCACAGCACCAAGCAGCCCGCGTAGGTCTCCTAAGTGACTAAAACTACATCGAGACTGTTAAGAGTTTTAATTTTTTTTTATTTTAGCTGGGAATTGTTTTTTATATCCTCTTTTCTGTTTTCCTTTTGAGCCTACTGCCTGGGAGTCCCGCTGTGAAAACAATCTAAAATAACTTTTCCATATGTGGACATGACTACAGGCTGCTGGATGTTATGGGGCTGGAAATGTGTGTTTTACTCCCGTGGAGGGCTGAGATGTTCCTTTCCAGAGGTGCTGGAGAGGTACCACCTGTGACATTCACCAGAGGCTGAAGACTTCATCTTCCCTGGGGACAGCCAAGGAGGCTGGGTGCTTTCTGAAGGCAGGGTCACCCCAGGAGGCTGAATGGACCAGCAAGGCAGAGGTGGTGGTGGTAAGGTTAGCCACAGGCACAGGCTGCACTCACCAGGGAAAGCTGAAAGAGCGAGAGCGGGCAGACGGGACAAGCGGGTGGGAGCACCTTTCGGGAGAGGAAGCCCAGAAAGGCGTTGAAGGGACTGCATCCCTGTGGAAGCAGGGTGGCTGTACATACGGCAGGAGATGTGGGAGCTGGAAAGGGCATGCGAGGGATTAGGTAGAGAAAGGAGAGCAAGAGGAGGGAGAGAAACTGGAGAATACCAGGGCTGCGGAGACAAGAGGAGGATGCTCAGATGGGAACTAACGGAGAAGCTGGAAAGCGGGGGCAGCTTAGAGACGTGGGGTACAGAGTTAGCAGGGAAAGTCCAATACACAGCAGATGGAGGGAAGAAAAATACAAGGAAAATAAAGACCTAGATCTGGGTTGCAGGATGCCACAAAAGGAAGAGTCTCACAGAAAAGAAAAGAGGAAGGGGCTGTACAGAAATATTTAGGAAGGAGCGGAGGACAGTGAACAAATAAAGGAGAGATGTGTAACATCTCCAAAGGAAATGAGGAGTTATTACACATGGCAAGACCTGAAGAGCATAACAAAATAAAATATTGAGAAATTAGGCAAGGAAAAAGAGAAGTAGTACAAAAAGAAAGGTGAAATGAGGTGAAATAGGGCAAGGACTTACGAAGCAATTCCATTTTCTATCCCAAAGTCACAAATCCCGCAGTATATCCCTAAAGTACAGCATTTGCATTTTGAGGGCAAGTGATCCATACACATGCAATCCTAACTTTGCCAGCCAGATACTTTCCAGTTTGCAGTTCAGCCACTCAAAGTCTTTTATTTACTACTGTATTTTACTAGCATCTTCAGAAACGGCCTCTTCCACAAAGGATGCTCTGAGCCTCCCCTACTTCAGTTCACAGCTGGCCAGGGCTCCTACCTCAGCTTTGTGCTCCTGTCACACTGTCTTCCCAGCAAGCTTTAGAAATTGCTAATGACGGTAGAGGGTGAGAGTTTCTCTGGTGTAATTAATGGATGTGTGAAAAAGCCTGCTGGGCTGGACAGGCTGGAGGGGTGCCAGCCACTGAGGGCCAGATCCAAATCTCAGTGGAGCCAAAGAAAAGACTCCAATACGTTTTGCAGGTTTTGGATGGGGGCTCAGGTGCACAGTGGGAATGGAAAAATTCAGTGGGAGCCTCCTAAATTGTACGATTGTTTCACAGTTAGTCTTGGATGATATCTGCAGCAAAGCCTGGGCTGCAGCACTGGCATGGAGCGGCTGTCATTCTGTGACGGATAAAATAAGGTGCGTGGCCCTTATTTTATCCTAGGAACCCTAGGAACAGGAGCACTCAAGAACAGTCATTCCCACTAAAATGGGTGGTTAAGCACCACTGAGAGGCAGCAGGTTTTAAACTGTCTGGGTAGACTGAGAGAGCAAGACGGGCTTTGGGGAGAGTTCACAGGTTGTATGTGACACCCCCAAAAACCACTGAGGTCCGAGGCCATCCCAAGTCTCCTGGGTCCTTCCGTTCCACAGTTCAATCCACAGCCTCAGAAGGGTGATAAAGGATCCCATCGGGATCCCTGGTGTGACCCTAAACACGAAGCTTGGCCAGGAACAACATGCCTGTCCTTTCAGCATGACCCTGGCATCACTCAAGATGGGAATTGTTTATTAAGTGGTATTTTTTGATAACGATGCCTGGGAAAAATACCACCAACGCCACCACAACGGGAGTTGCAGACCTCTACGTAGGCAAAGCAGTGACCTTCCTCTCCCTCTGTGCCCTTCACCTCTGTTCCTTCAACCCGCTCTGCCCTGCCCCCCTGGAACCAGCTCCCAGTGCCTTCTCCCTCCCATGGCAGTTCCGACATGGACAGAACAAGGTTGAATCTGCCTCATTTTCTAAAAGCTACTGAGTAACCAGTGGATGGAGCAGGGTTATTCCAAGTCCAGGAGGACACCTGGGTATGAGAAATACAGAGCTGAACTGTACCGTGATGTCGGTAGTGGATGAGAACCTAATCAGCCCTTTTTCTCTTCCCTCACCGCACATCTCGTCGTGTTTTTGCTTTCAAAGGCCAGTACCGAGAGCAGGACCATCCTGAAAGCCTCCCCACTTGCGACAGTGTCTCCTTCTGCCCTGCATGTACACACTCACCTGGGTGACGCCGCTGTGACAACAGCCTGGTTTGGCGATGCCGACGCTGCTGGCAATTTGTCATCGGCCTCAAGGCAAATGGCAGAAAGAAAGCTGGCACCGCAGCCAGAGGTGGCAAACGCCAGGGGCGAGGAGGAGGAGGAGGAGGAGAAGGAGGCGGCGGCGGGTGGGAATACCCTGGCATGGGTGACCAGACCAGCTCCCGAATCTGCTGTTCCCGGGAAGGGGAAAGACCCCGGCAGAGGGACCCAACTCCTAGCAGCCCAACTCGGCATCCTCCTGGTCTGCACGGCCGCCCTGGGCCTGGCGTTGGCAGCTGCCATGCGCTGTGTCTGTGCCCAGCATTGCCACAAGCGGACGGAGGTCTCCTTCAGCGAGCCGGACCCCGACGTCATCGCCGTCCAAGAAAACGGGGAGGTGATGCACTTCCGAAAGATCCGGGAGAACAGCTTCGTGCTGGTGCAAGCTGAGTACAACTGGGTCAGCCCCTCAAGCAGCGGGAAGAAGACAATCACCTGAAGCCCTGTGACGCCAAAAGCAGGGCTACAGCGGGCGGTGCAGGTGGAAAGAGCCCGGACTGCAGAGCACAGGGTGTAGGAAGCGGTGCGGGTAGTTCCTCGATGTGCCACCATATAGGTGAACAAACTCGAAGCAGCCAGTTCAGACAGAGGTGTTAGTCGAAAGTATCTAAGCTACAGCCGCTAAGAAAATAGAAGTTGGTAGATTGTTCGGTATGTTACACTTACCGCAATTAATATTGTATATCTGCTCATTAGCTGTCACTGCAGCCATGACGTACGCTTCCTCTGTTGCCTTAAGGGTGTAGCCAAAAATAGAAATTCTTCCTCCGCACTGTAGTATTGTCTCCTGTTTAATCCCAACAAAAGTTTCTAGTGTTGTATTTCTTTCTAGGAACTAGAAACCCCTGATATAAACCCAGCCATTCTCATTTAGGAGCTTACAGGTTTGATTCTGTGCACTTGGTATCTCTCAGATGACAAAATACTTGCCGGTAGATTTTAAGTTTCAGTTTGAAAATAAAAGGCAATAACTCATTAGTGGAGAACATTGATCCAAAGAACGCTGAATTGATCTACGGGAACGAAACGCAGGGTAGCGGACACCAGCTTTTGGGGGAGAAACATGCCTCCTCATCAGGTGCAAATGGAAGAAAACCTTTCCTGTCCATTTGCACCTGATGAGGGAGCTTGTTGAAGCCTGACAGCCAGCATTTACTGGGTCTTTTACTTCGAGTCAGCTCAGTAACACTCTGTGCAGAAACACGCACTGAGAAGTACCCTTCCCAGGTCACTTTGGAGATCTCCAGCAAAGGCTGCGTGGAAAGTTAACAGCATCCTCGTACTCTGAGTTTGCGCAAACTTCTCTCCGACCGTGTGGTTTTCTGCAGGAGGCCTCTAAAACAGCCCTCGGAAAACATGAAGATCCTTGACACCTTCTAAGAAGGAGAGGCGATGATATCGAGGGTAAAGGTTTGTTTTACTGCAGCTTTGAAAGAGACAGAAATAGTCCTGATATCAACCCTCTTGAGACATACATTTTAGAGCCTTTCAGAGAGCAGGAATCACCCCCTTCTGGTGTCCTTTTCTAGGGTGGAGGGGCTCAGATGGTCCCCAAGCTCTGTAATAGGGGACAGACTTAAACTTTGGTGCTGCAGCTTATTTCGCAGCCTGCAGCAATTCCCCCCTGAGCTAAGCAGATAATGACAGGCCCCTGGTGGCTCACGCATCCTTCCTGGCGGCAACATCCCCCCTCTGTCAGGAGGGCCCTGTGGCCATCTCCAACTAGCTGTCCATCTTCATGCTTGATAGTCAGTCACAGCTCTGCTCTCAGGTCCTCCTTTACGCTGCCACTGACTTCAGAGGAGACAGGTAGGACATAGATGAGTTCTCCTGTTCAAACCCCTACAGCGTGATGAACATAGTGCAGCTTTTGCTAATAGCACCTTCTATTATCGCTCAGAAAGAGCTGGTTTCTGACCATACCACTGCACAGAGATTAGTGACGTGATGCTTTGCACTACACACGTGGCCAAATTTCTATCGAGTTAACTTCTAGGCCTAGCGAGCCTTGAGCAAAAGGAATGAGTAAGAAAAGAAGCGTACTCACAAGTGCAGCTTGCAGAGATGAGTTTGATGGTCTTACCCATCACAGTTTGAAAAGAGGGTGGCCGCACCACGGCCCTTCCACTGCAGAGTAACCAAGGGTAGTGCTGGAATTGAAAAGACATTTGTTTCAGGACTCAAAGAGATGCCAGGAGAATGGGTTTATGTTCAGTAAGTCAAGCTTAAGCACTACCAACTAGGAAGCCTACAGGTTTTTAAGTACAAGCGTAGACGCTTACAATGGCATTCCTCTCCTATGGCATGTGCTTTAGAAAGAAATCATGTTTCTGTAACCCAGTGTAGCTGAACTGTGTAGCGACTAAAGCAGACTGCATTCAAGTCCTTGTTAACGCAGCCAAAAAAAATCCTAATTAACTGAGAAAATAGGTCAACAAACTCTTAAATATTTAAAGAACTATCACGTATTATTTTTAAAAGTTTCTTATGATGGCATAGCTGTTTATGAATAAATTACAAATACCTATGGCCTCTTCTGCTATCTCTCTAGGTTTAATGTTACCAAACTGGTACAGCCTTAACACTGTAACCTTCCTCTCCCCAGCCCTTTCCCCGTGACCCATCATCACTTCTTGCCCGCCTGACCAGAGCAAGTGAAGGCCTCGTGGAGATGTTTGATTAGGGTAGTAGCACTTCAACACCACTCCGCCTTCTGCCAAACTCTGCCTTCTGTTAAATTTATGCAGCTCCAGTATTATTAGCAGTAAAACCAGTAATGGTGAGCTCTGAGGGACATGGTTCCTTTGAATTAGTAATGAGTTGTGCTACTTTGCGGACTTGGCTGAGACCTAAAGTGCTTGTGTTTTTTTTCCTTGACTTCTGAATGATGTTTCGTTTGTTGTAGTTGCCATGACAAGAGGGATGGAGGTTTTATCTCTTCTTAAGGATATTAAAAACACGAGCACTGATTAATTTATTAAAAGGCAAACCATCCAAACACCCCCCATTCTTAAGTGGCTCGCCTTGTATGGAAATTCATCTGTGCTCACGTTTGGAACAGATTTAGGAGAAAAAAATGACAGAATTAGGAAAAGAAAGGCACAAACCATTCTAATATTTACTGGAGGGACGAGTGAAAGACTTGCCTTGTTTCCCCTCTCTAGGTGCGCGACTGTGTTGGTCACAGACATTCTGCTGGATCTCAGTTTTCCCCTCATTCTGGGGGATCTCAGTTCCTCCAGCGCAGGTCAGGCTGCAGCCGTCTGTGGCCCATGTTAAGCTGCCATCTCTCAGCAAAGTGACAGGACTTTGGGTCAGAATTACTGACCAAAGGTGTGGAAAGCAGCTCACACTCAGCTCCAACGCACACCTATCCTGAGTCTGTCTCCCCACCAGCCAAACAGGCATCAAACGCAGTTTTGGCAGTGAAAACTCCTGTGGCTTTAATCCTCTGATGCCACTACATGCTTGAGCTATTCTCACTAAAAATGAAGAAATAAAAAATTTAGAAATAACTAACTAGCATATAGACATGCCCATTCATCACGCCCTTACTTGCATACTCATTTTCCCGTCTCATGCCACTGTGATTCCTTCTTTCCCTCTGCTCCACAAAAATATAAACCCCATAACCATCAGTCCTGCATGTTGAGCATATAACACCATCACTGATTCTTACCGCTTTTCCACAGTATCTGAAATCACTTTGGTTTTGCCCATCATCGAGCCCTTCCTTAAATCTCTTCCCCCTGTGCCTGGGGGATGATGTTGTCTCAGGCAATGCTGCATCTGCCCTATTAAAGGCGCCCACCCCAGCTGCAGTTAGCAGGGAATGGCAGCCCTCCAACACGTTAGTGGCACTAAATGCAAGGCGGAGAGGTTGCATTAAGCAACGCAGTTGGCCCAAAGCTTGGTTAAGTCATCTCAGACATTTCCTGCATTGGTGGAATTGTGACTAGTAAGTAAAAAAGCCAAACGTGCGCTGATTTTGCCAGCTCCAAAGGAGAAACCACCGAGCCCTGTGGGCCCAGCTGTCGTGGTCATGGGGGATGTGCAAGCTCAGGCTCTCAGCAGAGGCAGTGCCCTCCCCAGCGCAGTGCGGGGACAGGCCCCAGGCATTACAGGATCTGGCTGGGTGGCTCGGCCGGCCCTTTTGGCACAGTTTCTGCAATTACCTAAGCCCACACAAACCAAGGGAGGCAGAGCAGCAAGGCCAGGAACCCAGAGAGCAACACACTCGGCACATCCCCCAGCAAACAGCCCAGGGAGATGGCGCCTGGGCTGCCCTGCTGAGGGGTGAGGGATCGTCCTCTCCCTCAGCCCTGAGGGCTTGCCCCTGCTTCAGCCAGCTCCTTGGTGGAGCCGCAGATGCACATGTTACATATTCACTTAGATTTCACCAACGATGAGAAATGCCTGTAAAAAGATGAGGAGATGCTCTAACAATTCCTGCAACATTCAGCTGCAAAAAGAGAGGTGCTTACCAGCAAAAACCAACAACAAAGGAGTGCCGTGACCTGCTGAGCTGGTGAAGTGCAGATCAGCCCCTCACTGCTCCTGGCACACCGGGTCCCTTCCGCCGCCCCTGCCAGGGTCTGAAAGCCACGGCATCTGGGCAGCTCCACAGGGCTCCCCTTCCTTTCTTCCCCCCCCTCTCTCTCCCACCAGTGCCTCCAAGGCACCACGTCACCTACCAGAATGCAGAGAAGGACCTGGGGACTCACGACCGCCCTGGGACCACAAGCTGCTGAGGGCTCTCTCCCAGCTCCCTCCCACCACCGAATCGTTTCCCTTCGCAGGTCTCGTCACAGCAGCCCCCTCTTCCCTCGTTGGCGTGTGTGCGACTCCCCCAGCAAAGCGGTTTGTTATATGATGTATGAAGGATCATGTCTCAAACCACATTTTACTGTATATTTAAGTGCATGTTTTGCTGATTTACTGCTGTTCTAGAGAACATCTCCCTTCCCCAGCAGGGCAGGCCCATAAAGGATGTATCAGCTCTGACTAATGATTATTAGTACATCCCAAGGTTATGTCCCACAATCAAATAACGTGTAGGAGGGAAGAGAGACTCCAGCTTACTCGGCTGAGGACAAAGATCACAGATAGTCTCTTTGAATCTTCAGATTGCAATATCCGTTACAGATTGCCACCTTCCAGTGTCAAAGTATAATTTGTTGTGGAGAAAATGTGTCGCTATTTCAAAGGCGAGTCAAAGATCAGCCTCGCTGTATATCAGTGGCTGTTGACGTGCATTAGGAAGCGACGGCCAGGTACCGAGGACACCAGGCTGGCCGTCGGTGGAGAGGGGACGGCAGAAGACGTGACTCCCTGATCGTTATTATGCAAACAGGGGGCCCAAAGTGGAAAAATATTTAACCCAGTCAACTCAAGTGTCACCGGTAATTCCCAGCGCCGAGGGCGGCGCAAAGGCGACGCACCAGACGCGTTAACGGGCAGCAGGCGGCGGAGGCAGAGCGGCCCCGCTGTGCCGGGGAGGGCGGCGGAGACGGCCGACACTGGGGAGAGGGTTCCCGGGGGGAGCGCGGCCTCCGCCC
>VYZM01021215.1:135541-182280 GCA_013398915.1 Dromas ardeola | reverse complement strand
CAGGGAAACGCACCAGTTACCTCCAGTCTCCTGTGATAGCGGGCAGGGAAATGCACCAGTTACCTCCAGTCTCCTCTTACTGGACAGGGAAACGCACCAGTTACCTCCAGTCTCCCGTGATAGCGGGCAGGGAAACGCACCAGTTACCTCCAGTCTCCCGTGATAGCGGGCAGGGAATCGCACCAGTTACCTCCAGTCTCCCGTGATAGCGGGCAGGGAAACGCACCAGTTACCTCCAGTCTCCCGTGATAGCGGGCAGGGAATCGCACCAGTTACCTCCAGTCTCCACAGGCTTTGGGCAGTCCCTGATACTGGGCAGGGAAACAAGCCAGTCTCCACAGGCGTCGGGCAGCCCATAACACTGGGAGGGAAACACACCAGTTACCTCCCGTCTCCTGTGATACTGGGCAGGGAAACACACCAGTTACCTCCCGTCTCCGCAGGCTTCAGGCTGCCCACAATACTGGGCAGGGAAACACCCCAGTTACCTCCAGTCTCTGGCTGCGGTTGTGCTGCCAAGTCCCCGTTGAAGCAGAGGAGGTAGAAACACCAAAACGCGATGAAGTTGTTCCTTGAAGTTGCGAGGAGAGTCCTAGAAGCTCAGAATCCACCTCGCCGTCGCTTTCTGAACTGCAAACTAACAAACAAAAATTAAGGCCCAAGCCAACCATCAGTCCAAATTTTTCACTTGAAGTCAAAGGACCGTTTGACTTTTGATTTTTAAAGGACAACTATCATGACTTTTAAGCACTAATACGCAGAAGAGATGAATAGCGCACTTGGCCATCTGCATGATTTATTTGGCAAAGCCTATCAGTACTCTCTGGAGCAAATTAACACTAATTCTCGTCTGTTTGTCAGTGGGAATTTAATGTAGGCTAAAAAGTCATTGAGAGTTTTCTTCGGATGGAAGTCCGTTCAAAACAGAACAAAAAAGATGAATTTGAAAAAAAAAAAAAGCTTAATAAAGTCTTCTTTAAATGAAAACCACTCAAGGCTTGACTGTTAATCACAAGAACATCACTTACCTTACTCAGCATCGCTGAAACCAGAATCTGGCAGCAAGTTTTTAAAAAGGAACCCTTTTTTCTTTCTTTACAGTCACAATTTATAACAGCTGAATTATTGGCTATAAATACTCTTTTCCTTCTGCTAATGTATTGTGCTTCTGGGATTGTTCAGAGCAAACATTTTGTTGCTACGACAATAAACTCCTAAACTGGGGCTTCTGAAAAAAATTTCACGCACATTCCAAGCAGCAGCTATTCAAAGAATACCACTATGCCATCCTAACAGACTAAATTTTGTTTTATTTTCACTAGGATTGAAAATAAATTTATTTTTTTTAAACATTGAAAGCTGCTGCTTGCAATAGACTGGAGCATATTTATGTATGTAGCCAAAGCTAAAAATTGAAACGGGATGAATTAGCAGAGAGTTTAAAGTAAAAAGCTAGACGAGCAAAATACATTCTTAAATATATGTGAAATATTATATTACAGAACACAGAAGATAAGGATTTAATATACATCCTGTTACACATGGAGAGCAGTTTTTTCTGTATGTAATATGCACCTTACTTAAGAAAAAAAAAGCAAAAAGCTACCTAAAAATCTTCCAAAAAAGTGGTACCCTTAAGATTTGAGTTTTCTTGTTTTTTAAACGTCTTGATAGATACTTTAAATGAGAGTATTTGGGAACACTGATATGTGATATTATAGCTGTATGCAGCCCTTCATGCCCTTTATAATCAGAGGGGTTACACGTCAGTGTTACGCATCACAAATACATGTTACCTGTTCAGAAACACGGTAAGTCAGGCTCCGCAGACTGCAGCACTTCTATTCTGTTCCCCTGGCTCACACAAAGCCTCACGTATCACAGCTCAGCTATGTTTTTACATTTGGAGAGGCCAGAAAGAGTGGATTTTGTGAGCGCAGGGTGGCAAAAATCCCCGGTGCCCTGGGGAAGTACCGCTCCCACGCTGCTGCTCGACGGCCCTGGGATTCGGCTCCGACCAAGAGATCTGTGCGTGATGCCCGCAGACAGCCGAGCTGAAAAGATACAGGCTTCCCACATTAACACTCCGTGAGCCGCATCAAATACAGTTAGCATATTAGCTGGCTGAAATTGTGTCATACTCTTATTTTTAGTACGCTATCATGCCTCTGGGATATATTTTATTTAACAGGGAATTGGACCTAAACAGATGTTGTAGCGGTTTTCTAAAGGGGGCTTTAGGCAACTCGCTGTGAGGTACCCGAAAGACTGCGGCTATGTTTTGAGGAAAGGGCAGAGTGAATGTGTGAGCCAAATACTGTACATGCATCTTTTTTAGTCCTGGGCCACTGTTTGGAAATTACAGTTAATTTTTCAGACAAACAATGATCTAAAATATTTCACTGAAAAAATAAGACATTTTTATGAAGAAAAATATTGAGGTTCTCCTAAAATTTCGCTAATTTAAAGCAACATTATGCAACAGAACAAGCGAGAATTTGCTGAAGAACTTGGCAAAACGTATCATGCAGTAATACTGGGTTGCCCAAAGGACCAACAGTGACTATAATGGATACAGTGGTGAGCTGCAGGCCTGCGTGCACGCGGATGTTTCTGTCCAGGGGAGCTCTGAGTCCTAATGAAGAACATGAAAACCATAATTTGCATGGGTGAAGTTCTTTTGTGCCAGCACAAAAAGCTGATTTCTGCTTCCCCAAGCAGCATCTTGGAAAGCTGCCCTGGTTTCTCGGTCACAGTTATCCTGTCACGCTGCTGCGGGATGGGGTCTCTAAGAAGACAGCAGATGAGAGCATCATCTCGGTGATGACACCAACAGGTTCAGTTAGGGACAGCTAAATGGGAGAAGTTAAAAAAAAAAAGGTGGGGGGGGTGGAATTTAGTCTGAAGATACGAAAAAAACCCCAAACATTTCATCACTTATTTCATCAAACACCGTTGACAAGAAGTAGCAAAACTACATGGAGAAGACACAAGGAAAAAAGAATTTCGTAACATCTCGGGTATGGGCTGCGCATCTCGGGTATGGGCTGCGCAGCAGACAAAGGACACTGATGGGGAAGGACTGCAGTCACAACGCTAAGAAACGGAGGGAGCACAGAACTGCAAAAGCTTTTGTCAATAGAATTTCATACCCAATTATTGTCACGGGACTCTCAAATTTTATTTCCTGCAATTATTCTGGCAAAAGGCCAGTTCTCACATGACCTCCATAATTTTTTTAATCATATCAATGAAATCGTCTTTCCTTCGAGGCAGCCCATTTTCTTCCTTTTAAGACAGCTGATTTCCCTTAGAATTTGGAACTGTTTCGTAAGAAAACTGACCATAAATAGCAAGTTTTCTCTTACAGAGATGAACAAACATCAGCATGCTAACATCTGCAAGCCTTTGATTTTTGTTACAGTTATACTAGATGGAGCCCACCCACAGAGGATGCCATCCAAAAAGGCCTTTTTTCCTTCTTAACTGGGTGAAATATGGTTGTGGTAGCTGGCAACTTTTTACACAGGTAAAGAGAGGACAATACATACCAGCATGGGATCCTTGGGAGACACAGGGCCTCTTCTGCGTGCTGCAGTGGTTGGTATCGGCTGTCTCTCTGAGCAAGGACCACAATCAATTTGTAATCTCACGCCTGCTTCTGGTCTGGGCTAGCAACACAGGGTCAGCGTTGATTTGAACCTACCAGATAGCCTAAGAATTAACAGGTTATTTTATTACTTAACAAGTCCAGGTGACGGGATCAACTCAGTGGGGCTCTCCTCTGCATAGCAATGCCAAAGGCCTTCGATCTACCTGCCCTCCCTGCAGTCCGTAGGGTAGGCGGCAGGGAGCAGAGCCTGATTCAACAGCAGCTATTGCTCATTTTCTTGTCACTCTATAGGTCACCAGCTGGCAGAAATCTCTGCGGAAATGCATCTAAAAATATTTTGAAAACTTGGCCTCCGCTGATGAGAAAATTAAGTGGTGACTCATGCGCCCATCAGCTCCAGACTTGATTACTGCAATTTGATGGACTGAGAAGCTGATATTCCACCGAGACTGCAATTTGCTTAGGGGAGCAGCCGAGAGGCCTCATTGGCACCAATTGCTTCCAACACATCTCTCTTGTCTTTTTAATCACTAACAAATTTAATTTCACTTCTCACTGAAGATCTCACTCTCCACCTTTCTGGCAAGAGAACAATTTAGAGGCTGCGTCCATGACCTCTGCTACAGCTCTAGATGCCAGCATGAAGCAGACCAGCCTGTAGCAATGCCTCGCACCTGTGTTTCCTGGCATTCCTTTCTCCGGTCCTGCGCATCTAAAGCCACCGGACGGACCTTGTCCATGCAACTCCGGAAGATTACTTACCATCCTGCAGGGTGTTCTCTGTTGAATGGGAATTTTACAGGAACCGTACACATAAAACTTCGAAGAATTTAATCCAAAATGCCTCCTCAAAGAAGTCACAGTCTAATGCTGACAAGTGATAACGTGGTTTAAGCAAGAAAACAGCAAAGAGGACACAAACTCCCCCTTCTGCCATTATTCTGATACGACGCTGTAGTTTTGGTCTGGGAGATTGGGGCTACCCACGGAAATAGGGACAAAAGGGATTCGGTTTGTTAGATGCTGGAAAGGGCAGGCCATCAAATCTAAAGTAACATACTATTCATTTACTGCATCATGTGCTACATTATCACCGAGCTTTGTTAGAACAATGGCAGGGCTTTTCAAACAGCTTCCCCAGGGAGACCGCTCTGCAGCTTAACAGCCCTTTCACTGGAGATGTGCAAGTGTAACCAAGGGCAGAATTTAGTCTCTTGTCTACTTAACGTGTTTGCGAGGGACTCTATGTGTTTCTGGCACTTTATAATAATAGTAATATAAATGCATTTGGATTACAAGAAAATGGAGAAACTATGATTTAGCCCTTTACTGTGTTGTAATTCCCAAATGCATCAACATCTATTTAAGTGCAAAATAGTCTACAGTTTACAAATATAGTGCTGTGATCGTCTGCTGTAAAGGTTCTGTATGAGATTATGATTCAATACAAAACACAATGCAGTGTCTGAAATTTCATTTTTAATGCCAGAATAACATCAAAAAAGTAGCTCTTTCTCCATATGCAGTCTTGCAAAAAAAATGTATACCAGGGACTTAGTCCTTTCTGGTGATTTCTACATATATAACTGCTCATCTCTTATGCACGTATGCACTTGCACATAAATAAATGTGCTTGTAGACAGACAATATTTCAGCTTGCCTTCTAACCTCCTGCTGTCAAGATATTTCCACGGAAAACCGTACACAAATAAAACTAAGAGCTCCTCTTTCCCTGACTGCCAGAATAACGTAGAGGACGACTTCTGTACAACCACGCTGCTGGATTACTCGCCTTTTGCTCTGTGAACAAGCACAACCGCACAGCTTCTACTGAGATCGCCTTTTCTGCTGTGTAACCTATTTGCACTAACTAGAGGACATAGCAGAAAAAAACACAACCACAATTTTGATTCTAACTACATAAAAAAATGATTTATCTTGGACCTATTACTGGGGTCATCAAAAGCTTCTCAATTTAGTGCACAAAAAGGGAAATAAAATGTTTGAGTAACTCAACACAAAGTGCTAAGATTCCCTGTGATGTCTGAAGTGCTATTTTATTGTTTGGGCGTTTTTTTCCTCTGCTATCATTAGATGGGATTATAGATATGCAGAAGATAAGAAGTGTTGATGATCAAGAAAATCCTTATGTTTTAACACGGACAAAATTCTCGTCTGCCATCAGTTTTGCCTGATTATGTTCAATACCAGATATCTTTCAGTTAAATTTAAAGCCAAGAAGTTGGAAAGATTCAGAACTGTTCTAACCCTCTACTGAAAAACTGGTGGAGTTCAATGAATTAATTTTCAGTTGATGATAATTTGCAGTATTCTGAGGACTTTCTTTTCCCAAGTTTAGTTCATAAAATATTTCTGTACAGTTCACAGATTTTATTATTTTTTTTTAAAGAACAAGCAGCTTAAAAGCTTACCCACAAAAGAACAAAACATAGGTAAAAAGTTGACCTGGAGGAGAAGTAATTTTACCTTATTTACCTATTAAAAAAATTAAATTCAAACCCATTCTGTTTATTAAAGACATATAGGCAAAATAACAAGTCATAAAACAAACATCTTAACAGTCTTTAAACATAACAGAATTGATATGCATAATTAAATTTCATTAAGTATGGATTTAATATATGTATTTCAGTTTTGCTTTATATTCCCTTTAGACCAACACCTCCAACACTCATACACAATATTTAGGCTGCCCCAAGCAATCAACAAGGACTTTGTAAAGGCTCTAACAAAACTCCGTCTTAAAGCAGTTCAAAATATTCTTAAATGAAGAAAAAAATTTAACAAAGGAAAAAGGATGCGTCCAGTGGAATCTAAGCAAGTTGTTGGATGTACTGAAAGTCGGAGGTTCAGTACGTAGAGGTAGCTCAGTAAAGGTACTTGCAGTGTTCTGACTATTTAGCATTGACACAACCACAGTAAGTTACTGTATGCTTGAACTCTTCCTATATATTTAAAAAAAGCGAGCACTCTTTCTGGGCCAGTTGCTTTGCCATTCAAAACCAACAGAAAGCGTCAGCGATTTCAGTGGGATTGGGATTAAGTTCTTATATATTCTGAAAATTTAGGTTTATGGAAACAGAACAAAAAATAAACTGTCCTGAGTCTGGACTCTCTGCTGCAAGCAGGGTCTTTAAGCCCAGACAAAGGAAATTCTTCCCACATGGAGCCAGTTACCGGTTAGCATGCTTAAGGAAGGGGAACCTTGAACTGGCCCAAGAACACGCATGCTATTCTCTCCAATCACCTCGCAGGTTGGCCTGTTGGTGGATCTTGACTATGCTGCATGGAGATGTGCTGATCAAAAGCGTGAGCTCTCTGCCCGCTGCCCTTTGCATCACTGGCTAGTGAGGAGAGAGCATGGCCCTGGGGGACCCGGGCGGTGGCCAGTGTCCCTCAGCCCTCCTGCCTGCTCAGTGTGCAGAGCTTCATCCCCCTCCAGGGAATGAAAGAATTCAGCATGTTGCCGCCTCACGTACCTTTGTTACATGGTTGTTTTATTGGTGATGACAGTTCTGAACAAGGAGATGCTGCCAGGTCCCGGCAGTTTCTCATACAGATGGCAACCGAGCAGTCTTGCACTGACTGACCATCAGGTAAAGCACCGATGCTTGGTACCAGATTACTTTCCTGTTGTTCACAGGAATAATGGACTAGAAATAACAGACTAGGTAAACCAAACATGATTTTTTTCACTAAGGCAAAAGGATATGAATTTCACATGCCTATTGTCATACAAAAGATCTTTAGTTTGTGTAAATGGCTATAGACTTATCAGAGCTACGATAATTTACATCTGCCAAAGATCTGCTCCTAAGTGTTTGCACTCAGTCGCACCACTAACTGCAATGTTAGCTATGACACACATGAAACTTCTGCATTTATATCAATCCCAGTTTGACCTATTTCCTTCATTCCTTTTAATGCACAATTGCCAGCATGGTTTTTGCAGATGGGTATACCACGAAGTCTGGACTAGAGTACGCTTCCGAAATCTTAATCTCACGGACAAGATGCAGTGCTGGCTATATGTTTAAATATATGCCTGTGTTCCTTTCTCTTCATCACTCCTCTTAGAAATAGTACATTGTATTCTTTTTCAGTATAAGTTTATTAAAAAGAGTAACATTTTATTTTTAAAAAAGTAGTGACTGATTGTCAAATTAGGTTAGATAGCTTTTCTGTTACTATAAGGATCCTTTTAATTGGCAAAAAAAAAAAAAAAAATTGTCAACCTTCTTGTCCTCACAAACTATTATTCATTACCAAGGCAGCAATATAGAAAATGTAGCTTGGCTTCCTACGATAAAGGCTCTGTTTCAGTATCAGCATCCTAAATTCTGTCACTGCAGATCTCCGTGCATTGCACCAGGGGAAGGAAAAGAAAAAAGAAAAAACCAAAAATTTGTGTTCTTCAGGGGTAAATTATAAAAGATCTCCTAGCTGCAAACACAAATACTTCACTCATAACCCAAGCACCAGACCATTTCTTTGAAGAAGCTTATGAGGCATTTAAGATATACAATGGCACAATATCGTACAATGGAATTGAAAGAATTTTCTTGAGAAACCATTAACTTTGAAGGAATGTCTAGACAACTGTGTCAACAAATGCAAATAATTCATGCTTCTCAGCTTCTATCCAATGGATGGCCCCATGCTGAGTATACACAAACTCAGAAGAAAAAGGCATGTCACAGTCATATGACGAGGGAGTGTAACAGAGTCACACAGAAATTCAAGTCAATCTTGGAAAAAAAACCTTCAGAAAGCTCTTCCCCAGGATAAGCCAGCAGTGGGATAGGCTTCTGGTCCTTTTGGCTAGTTTAAAACAGAGACTTACAGCTGGTGCACCCTGGCTTCAAAGCAGGGGCAATGGAAGAAACAGCTGTTAGTCACGACCATTCACTCAGTTAGAAAAATAAAAACTAAAAGACTCCAAAATACTGTACAACCTCTTGCAGTAACCAACAAAGTGGCTTCTGGAAACAATGCTTTTGCCAAAAATGCATCTGTAAGGCACTTAACTGGTTATCTTTTTTATATAGATATATATATATAAAAATAAAATATGCACCGAAGCAACATTCACAAATACCCAGTTGTCTCAATTGTCCATGTGTACAGTATAGTACATATATACATTCACTGTGACACAGGCCATCTCCGTAATTATACCTTCATGGGTGCTTTGGGCTGCCTGGTTAACTTCTGTGCCTGTGAACAGTAAACAGAACAGTCACTTTTTTATATTCTTAAAAGACAACCAACAGCACAAGACAAGATTTTTATTTATAAGAAGCAACAAAATGCTGCGTGTACTTCTGGGAGGCTGAGTGAGAAGTCAATATGCAGCTGACAGGCTGCTCTGGGGTTTGTGATGATGTTTTTATCTCTGGTAGCCCATCACAACCTCCTCATATACAGATAGCCTTAGCAGAGGAACCACAAGGAATACGGCTACAGTGCCAGTCAAGGAAGCGGAGGTGGGTCTCGGATGTCTTTTAAGAAAGCAACTGTTTGGACCCCACTCAAACCACTCGTGGCACTGATACTAGAGCTTTTGACCCACTTAGGGGAAGACTGTGAGTAAAATTTCTGCCAACACCTTTGTGTTCCCTGGCCTCCTCCCATCTGGCTCCAAGCCTGCTCAGAGTACAGTCACTGCTGCAGTGGTGGATGCCTGGCACCTCTGATGTTTATACCTTCCTTTCTGAGAAAAGGTAAGAATAAGCCAAAGTCCACACGTCCAGAAGTGATCTTATGCCAGGGGACACCTGATGTCTTTGTAGCTATAGTCTGCTCTTACTGAGGAGGAGAGAAACCACATGCCTTTAATGTGATGGCAAGGTCCAGCACTGTGTTCCCTGCAGGGCTGGCCAACTATGGTAGCTGAACTATTTATTCAGCGCATGTCAGAAGTTCAACCCAAATGATAGGTGATCATGCTTCCAGTTTGGCAGGAAGCAGCCTCTCTAACTTAGGAGGCAAATGTGAAAGGCTTAAAAGGTGCTAGTTTTTCAGCTGCTCCGGCATACCGATGTGGTCACTGTGAAGGGCACCTGTTGGTGTGCTTGCAACAAAAAAACCTCAGCCATTTTTCGTGCGGGATGAATTAGCCTAAGCGAGGGGGAAATCTGTGAAATTTGCAAATTCCTGAAATTTGGAACCTCTGTTTTCCTTAGCCTTTTGGGGGAAGTGCCCTGACAGACCGGCATTTGCCTGTTGAGTGACAGGCTTATAATTTCTGGAGGGCTGGTTAAACAAGTGATTTTCAGTCTCGGAGATGTCTGATGGGCCTTCCTATTGTAGATATTAACCTTTAATATTGTACATTTAAAGCTTGTAAGCACTGCTTGAAAAACGCCCCAGCACAAATGTAAACCCTCAAAAAAAATCCAAACCTTTTAAAAATAAATAGGCTATATTCCCCTCAGAAATACCAGCTTTCAGAAACACCAGCATTTAACTATTGTTAAATCTCGCCATTTGAGATTAGTCTTTTGGATATTATTCAGCAAGAGACTTTGGAGAGAGACATCATTCCACATTTTGTTTGGGGAAACAATTTTTTAACTTTGTAGTTTGGCAGATTCTGCTGCCATATTTACAAACTAGAAATACTTTAGTGTAGATGAACCTCTAAATATTTAAATTCAATTTCATACAACCAGATCACATGTACTATCATAATTAAGTAAGAATGTCACTGCAGTTGAGTACTGTGACTGGATAACCGTCTCCCCCTGCAAGAGAGATGCCAAAATGAAGCCAAGGTGTTTATAGAAAATAAACATCAAGGGTGATGATGACATGTTTATTTTCAAAGCGGGAGACCATTATCCAGTCACAACATTCACTTCTATTATACTTATTATAACTGTACCAGACCCAACCTCATTGATTTTTTTTTCAAAGAGTAATTAAAATAACATTTGTGAATAATACAGAAGACCAACTGAAGAAACTGCTGCAACACAACAACAATCCCCCAAAGTGGTTCTACGGTAGCATTACAGCCTGATTAGCACAGGAGGTTTATTTGATGCTTAATGAATAAGAAACTAGTGCTGGTGAACTGTAAATCTCTCCAGTACTGGATGACTTTTCTGATGCCCTGTTTAAACGCTGTGTTAACTTGCAGCAACTGACAGCAGCCCCTAAAGGCCATTTCCACCCCTGAGGATCAGGGAGGTCTGGATGAGTTCCAGCCCCACTCCCGGTCTTGGCAGCAGCCAGCAGTTAGATGCTGAAGAGGAGCCAGCATTGCAGGGATCATTCTGTCACCGGTAATGTCAACCTTAGGCTATCTTTCTGCAGGAATTGCATGGAACTTTCTTTACATGACCCGTAATGTCTCCTGATAGTTTCTGATTTAAAAAAATCATGACTTTCAGACTGACGGAGAAATGACAGATGAGTCTCAAATTTCCATATTCAGATGCTAAGATAAGCATATCTTAACAAGGTTTGATTTCTGTACTCAATTCCTGAACATTAAAAGTTGTCCTGCTTTTTACAATTCAGGTAACTAAAAGTGGAGCCATATAAAAATCAATGATTTAGGGAATTTAGCATTCAAGTTAGCAAGGCGACTTTAGTGGAGTGATGCTGGTAAAATGGCAACCTGTTGGGTTTTGCTGAAAAGTGGAAACATGAAAGTTATAAAAAAAAAAAATTCTCCACTGACAAGTGGAGAATGCAGGTTACTGGTGGCACTGGTCTTTCCACAGTAGGTCTCAACCTTCACCTAAAATGGTTGCCAAAGACTGCTTCAGTTGCCACAGCTCCTTGATCCTTATTATCTCAGAACATTAGAGACATCATTGAAATCAGTTGCATGGACCAGCTTTCTGCGAGGTGGTTACTACTGCTCTGAGAACCTGACTAAAAACATTGCAATTATTTCATATAGATCACAGAATGGCTGTCAGATGTCAATAGTTTCAATCTATACTGAAGTAAGCATAATATGAATCAGTGATGTCAATGCAAAAACCTCTAGGTTATAGTCCTGATAGCTATCGCATGCCATAATTTTGGCATGAAATGAGATGCCCCAGTCTTCTGTAGACTTCTTGCTATCGTAAAGGGTGACCCAAGTAGAAAAAAAAATAAAGAAAGAAATTAAAAGTTTTCATCCTGCTTGAATTCAATTCAGAAAGTGCCCTCATTTTACCTGATTTCCCAAACTCCCATGCCAGTGGAGAGATCTTTGTCACTTCTCCGTAAGGGAGATCCAAAGCTCTGATTATTATCTAAAGATGGAGCCATTCTTATTGGTCATAATCTGAATTCGTAATTTGAACTAACTGTAGAGGTCTAACTTCAAGATTTGAACCTTTTCAGAGCCAAGGGGGATAAAGTTCAGCATTTTTAACTTGATACTACCATGACTATCGCTGTCATAAAGTAAGTAAGGGAACAGAAAAATCCCTACCATGGGATCTCCAAGAAGGAATGTGAGGAGTTTAAGACATGCATTTATATATTTTTTTCCTCATAGCACACTTTCCATTATAAAGCAAAACCATCAATTCTTACCTTTTGCCTAGAAACCATCCAAGATTTTATTGTTGGTACCAACAAACTGCCAAGAAGAATCTGAGCAGGATGATAGATGAGTAAGGGGACGGAAATTAAGGACAGGTGCTCATAACCCGCAAATACTATCTTCAGCATTGGGATCCCTGCAGGCAGAAAAACAGGAAACAGACTCTCACCTCAGACTTTGAGCTCCAGATAAAAGAAAAGCATTTTATGTTGCATTGACATTTCACCAAAAATAAACCCCCAAACAAACAAAATGAAGACTCAGAAGTTATATATAAAAAAAACCCAACCAAACCAGAAGAACATGAACGAAAAAAAAAAACAACCCACAGCAGAGAAAGTTCTGTGGCAGAAAGGAAGGAGTAGGGGAATGCCATAAAAGATCTGTTGTAATTATGCTAATAGCTGTCAAACACCCGCTGAAGACTTGATACAAAATACATTCTGCTATAGCATTGACTGTTTGGTTGCTGAGCATCGTTCTGTACTACTTATTTACTACTTCCTCTCGCTGTGCTCTGTTTTATGTTTTCACGATTGTCTTCCATCCAACCTGCCCGACTCCCGCTTGTAACCTTTCTTCAGTCTGTTCACCATGGGAAGTGGGTTGCGTTTTCCTGGCATACTCCCTGTCAGTTGGTGATACCCAAATGACAGCCCTTCCTGATTCGTGCAGTCCAGGCAGAGAGTCAGGTGCTCTGCAGGTGAGCGCTGATGTGTTAGAGAACAAAACTCTCTGCTCTACCTGTACGTTTCAGAAGAGCTACAGCATGAGAGAGAAAAGGTTTAGTGAAACGAGTGAGCAATATGAAGCGGTCATGCCTATGAAGAGTTAGGGAGCAGCTGGAGTACAGAAGTTACTAGATGCTAGAATAAATGAGTGTCAAGAGCTAGAGATGGGCCATATTTCATAAAAGGTTGAATTTGCATTCAACAATGCAAAGTCTATTAGACATCTCCATGCATAATCTTCCCACTTGATGATGTGGTATGTAAAATCAAATTTGATTTAGTTTCGCAGTGATGAAACCGATTACGTTTACTTTGAACATGCTATTGTTCAAAATTATCTGTTTAAATCTTGGTACTTTGCTACCATGCTCGACAAAGCATAGGTGTGGGCAAAACTTGCAACCACCTCTGTCTTGCTTGACCAGACAATTGCATAGTAGCCAACAAGAGCAGCTGCGATTCCTCAGGAGCCCCCTGAGAATGCACCTTATTTTCTCCCTCATCTTAAATGTCATTCTAGGAATCTTCCACCAGCATCAACCTTGCAGCGAAGCAGACTACAAACAGTTTTCACAGAGCTCATCTGTGTGTTGCCTTTCTTAGCAATCACAAAAAGTTGAGCTTTGTGCCACATGCCCTCCATTCCCCCATTAGTAGATGTTTCAGATCAGCCAAAGTTGCCATGTTTACATAAACTTTTCTCTATGTCTTGGATAAATTTCCGTTCTCAACACCATTTCAGGTTTCCCTTAATTAAAGTTGCCTCCTCCCTATGTGAGGAAACAGCTCATTTGTTGAATATTACTGCTCCCCCAGTGCCCTGCTATTGCTGACACGTGTCTACGCTTGCTGAAATCATGTTTCCCACAGCATCATTTCTTGTAATTATTTTAATTAGCTTCATCACATTACATCACTAAATCTTGTCCTCATACCAGTAACCTTTACTTATGTGGATATTTCCAGGGAAGGATGAAATCAAATAAATAAAGGCTTGCGTGCTTCATTTCAATATTATAATTACCTTCAAAACAACATCATGGACCTATCACACAATAGGGCTGCTTATTATTGACACTGATTTCTGGAGCTTGTGAATACGTAGTATTTGGATAGAAATTAAATGGGCATTTGCATTATATTAAGGAGTGCAATTTACTTTAAATGCCCATCACACTGTTTTTGTAAACAGATAAAGGTTTTATTGCCTGATTCCAAATCTCAACTTGATCCTTGTGGGTCCTTTTCTGTTCTCTAACCATGGAAAAAAAACCTAGAGTCCCAAGCCATGAACACGGTATATTTATGTTCGTAAGACAGTACCTGGTGTTTTGGTAGTGCAATTTCATCCAGAGATCCAAAAACACTTTAGTAAGCTGAACAGGACTCCTACAGAGAATCAGAGAACACTAAAATGACTAGCCTAAGATCACACAGAAAACTAACGGCAGAGATGTGAACGGAATGGATCCAAAGTGACTGACACATGCTTTAAATTACTGTATATTTTCTGAAAGAAAAGATGAGAAATTCCAGCCTAAAATGTAAATTCTCTAGAGGAAAGCTATTTCTGTAAACTAGAAAAAGAAAATTAAAGTTGTCAAATATAAATACAAAATATTATAATTAGCGTGACAATATAATTAAATCACTGGGTGGAAAGAGGTTCTTAATTCACAGCTTGTTTAAATACATGTCACAACAATAGGTTCCTGTAAGCTACTAATGTGCAATTAAAGTTCCTCTTATTTACCAGGAAAAACTAACTGGTGAAAAGAAGGAGTAATAATCATTTTTGCAGGTAAGCATTAGCTCAATGTAAAGAAAAAGCCCTGTTGCCTTTTTATGCACTTTGTGATTTTTATAATTCCAGCTTTGCCAGTATGCAACTCTCTCAGAAAATACTTCATGACAGAGATCCACAGACTACAGTCACAAATGCTTGTGTCAGTAATATTACCACAAAGCTAAACAAAACAGCATGGGTTTTATTTATTTTTAAAAATGTTGTCTAAACTTTTTCCTAGCAATACATAGTAACTGCAAGCATCAGTATGACTGCTAACGTTTTCCAAATACATAAAACTCATGCCAATTCCTAATTAGGAAAAACATATTTTAATAGTTACTTTTCGCTCTCTCAAAAAAAAAAACCAACAACAAACCATATTTTCTTAATGTATAAATAACACACTTAAAAAAAAAAAACAACCAAACAAAATGAAAACCAAATCTCAGCCAAAGGAAGAAAAGTGACATTATAACGCCTGGGTTGATGCTGTATGCTGAATCTTGGCCGGTAATGCATTTGCAAGATGAGATTATGAACTAGCACTAAGAGAAGCTATAACAGAACCACTGACTGAAACAGTAGTGACATGAACAGGTGCAGCTATAACAAAACTAATAAAGTGAGTGAGAGGAGTTTAAATCTTTCAGATAGATAGCAAGGAATGAAGGTGCTAAGCAAAATGGATATGCTTATCTTTATTTTGGGCTGTCCGCTCCTCTTTTCCTCATCTTTTATAACATATTGCTTCCAGTGCTAATGAGGTATGATAGATACACTAAGTCTAAGATCCATAAAATTTTGCGCAGGATCAAATCACATACATTAAAACTCAGACCACTACCTTAGTCTTAAGTTTCGTCAAAGTACACAGCAGTTCCTCCCTCCCTCCACCCTCCAATATTACTAGGGTATTTATTTGCCATCTGGAGCACTAAGGCTGCATTCACACGTATAAAGAATAATGCCTGCAAGGATTTTTCATTTTGTTTTCACAAAGCCATTAATAATGCTTATTTACATTTCATGGTATTTGGACTGACTTCTATGGGTCTTCATCTTGATTGACACTGGAGGAGGATAGACCATCTTTTCGTTAAGTTTTAAGACTCTCGTCCTGGTCTGAAGGCTCATGCCACAAACACCCATTCAATGTTGCTGCGGTTTATGAAGTTACAGGCTTCCAGCAGCTTGGTTCAACTCCTCTGCCAACATATCTGCCTCCCTACATATCATGAGAATTGAATGACAAAGTGCTCCTCTGTGGTTTGGTGCCAACTTGGGCAGCTTTGCTTAAAGTGGGGCTGTAACAAACTGTTGAGTTGCCAAAATCTTTCAAACAGCGTTATTGCATGAATGTGTGTCCAACTCCTGGGTCAGAGCTGACCAAACACTGTGACAACTGCAAGTCAGGATTGTATCCCATCCTCCTCCAAAGAGAGGAGAAATGTGGTACCCAGCTGGGTGAGAAAACAGCACCTCACCTGACCAGGACTACAGAGAGCTGTAGCAGAAAGGAGGAAGCACTGAGATCATCCCACAGATATCCCTTACAGACAAGATAATTGGTATTCCCAGCTTTTTATCCTGAATCTCCCTCTTCTCCTTTCCTTGACTGTGTTTCTCCTACCAGTAGTCCCCCATGTTCCCACCTTCCTCCTTGCTCTTTGGCTCTGGTATTCAGAGGCTCTTTTTCTGTTTGTATTTTCTCCCTTCCTCCTTTTTCCTCCTCTTCTCCACTCCTACGCTTCCAGCCTGCTTGGTTTTGCTTCCCAAGAACTTTGATTCTGCTCACTTGCAGCAGTGTAAATTTTGGGTACTTCCACTAAAATCACTAAGCTCCACTAAGTACAGCGGACACTAAAAATCACAGTCCTACCACAACTGAGAGAAGTGAGTTAGGCCTGTGACATGGAGTACATTTCATTTTTCTCCCTGTTTGCGTCCTCACTCGGCCCATTTCACATAAGCACTTTGCAAACCTGAGGAAGAGCTAGCAAGAGAAAAGCTGTTTAATCCGTGATCTTCAACAACAGCAAGGAAGAGCGAGAGGACTGCTCTTACAGTCTGCTATAGGAATGCCCTGTTTGCTCTCCATTGCTCCAGGGTATTCCGGTTTGGCTCCAAGGCTATGGTTTATCAGCCCTGGTCAAAGGCCACTGTTTCTTTAGTAGCCTGTACAACTGAAGCTATTTGTCCTTCCTTCAGCTTTGCACCAAGTATAACCTCCCACATCCTCCCCTTTCCCCTTTGCTACTTTCACATTTCGTAGTCACCTTCTTAAAAGGCCCATGAAAATATCATGCTGCACTTCGCTACATTTAGTTAACTGTAAAATAATAATAATAAAAAATCCTAAAAGATTTGAAGGTATTTTTAAGAGAATTTAAATATAGGACTCTTTTCATCTAGCTATCACTGCAGTAATATAAATGAAGCAAATTAATTTTAATGCTCCAAGGTACTGATTCTGTGTCACTGTCACTGACAGGATCCAACTAGACTTTATGAGATGGCATTTGACTTTATGGAAGTGAGCACTATGCACGCATTTACAATTTTACAGGGACTTTAAGCTGTCATGCTGAAAAATGTTTATAAAACATTAATCAAAAAATGCCTCTTTAATACAATGCATTGTCTGAAAGATGTTGGAAGGCACATATTGTAAATGGATTCTTTTTCTGACTAAAGTAATTTCTACCAAAAGCCTTTCCCCACTGCTATACAAGTACACAGTGTGGAGAGATAAAGAGCACTTTCTCAGCACATTACTACCTGATCCAAACACTTGGGAAATCACTAATGTACAGCATGCCATATTTCCATGTCACACATGACACATTTGTCTAAAATTACCCAACAGAGTTTGACATTGCAGCATATTCCATAGTAGGGCTTTCAACTGACATCTGCCAAGTAAGAACTTCAAGTAGGAGCTTTCTTCTTCTAACAAGCAAGTAAGAGTTTTCTTTTATCCTATACCCATGATGGAAGCGATAAAACAATAAGTACTGGAAATCAGGGGTTTTTTTTCTATTTTAATATGTTTATTTTATGCTTGCTGAATGTGTAAGCTCCCCTCAAAGCACTGTTTCATCATTTGCTGTTTTCTATCACATTGCAATGGGTTCAGAGAACTTAATAGAACATTTTTATTACCACCGAAACATAGGCCATTATCTCTCACACCCAAAGCAGAATTATGGCTAGATGCTCTACTTACATACTTTACTGTATAGGTTTTTCCCCTTCAATGTCTTCATAACAAACAATTTATTCTAAAACTTTATTGTTTATACACTGCTGTACAGTCTTCTTAGAAAAAGAGGTTTGGTGCAAAACAACGAGGTCATCACTAGGGCTACGGAAACACCAGGCATTCAGGAATCAGAACAACGCTCACAAAGAGGCAGTGGAAACACTCTGAAGAAAAGCCTTAGCCTCTGGATTTTCAGTTCTCCCTTCTACTCATCCATACATTTCAGAACTCTCAATTGCCATAATCTTCAAGTGCAATTACAAAAATGAATCAAGTGTATGATGGTAGCTTCTCTGACACTCTCCACGCTACTCTCTTTCTGAAGGATCCTCTCAGGGGTTGATGTGAAAGGAACATTGGTAGGCCAAAAAACCTATTTCTTTTTTTCAACTGAGAAAAGGCCTGTAAAGGGGGGCATATATTGCATTAAACCCCTCCTAAGCTGCCAGAGCAGCGAGTTTCTGAGCTTATCCCTGTGAAGACAGTGCCAAATGAGCACCCGAAATTTTACTGCCACATTTCAGAATAGTATTGCATGTGGCCCAGTGACTGCATGGTGGGGAAGGGTGGCGAGATCCGGGCAAAATCCAGTTTAGAGGGTTAGAAAAAGGTTGTTCATGCAGATAGCTACCAGAACGGCAAGATGCTCCTAACCTCTTGTTTGAGAACTTCCTTAAGGGTTCCCTGTCTCTTCCCAGGCAAATCACATCACTATGGTTAGTTTTGAGGAGACAGAAGTTTATATACTATGCCAATCCTCAGTGAAGATTAGCCAGGGATAGATGTTTCTTGCCCTCGTTCAGACTCTGTTATGACATACAGAGATCACAGTAGGAGAAGATGCTTTTGGCAAATTAACTGGGTAAGGATTCTTTTTCCTATATGCATGCCCTCTCCAGAGCATGCACTGAACTCAAGTGAAATGCTCTTCCCTCAGGACCAGTTTTTTTCCAGTATGGGATTATGAATGATACCTGACAACCCATAACAATACAAATATGCGCTTGCTACTGAGTATTCCCACTTCATCTGAAGAAAGCACCTTCCAATGTAATATGAAATCACCTTACATTGGAGGGACAACAGACAACTTGCAGCTGAGCCCAAAACCATGGAAATGTGACTTTTGCCAGTAGGTATAAAGAGATCATCCATCAACACAACCACAACTACCTCCAGGTGATACGACGCTCAGCTTCTGATTGGGAAGGATCTGCAACGTTTGTAGTGATTGCGACTACATTCCCCTTGCCTTTTTTGCCCACATACATGCTGTATGAAGACTTGTGCTTAAAATATTTTCAGGGAAAGAAGACAATTTTTTCAGTATGTTTTCATATTTCAGGTCAGTGATAACTGTAATGGAAACAAAACACCGGCTCACAAAGTGGTAAAAACAAACATCTGAAGGTGAGGTTTTACAAGGGACTAGTGAGACGTTAAGGAAGTTTGGAAAAGCTGCAGGGGAAAACTACAAAATGGAGGGCTATCCTAGTTCAGCTTGGAGGTCTGCGTGGACCCTAATCTTCAAAAATATTTTCACCTTCGTCCCTCACCTTGGGAAAGAACAATGATTTACCAGAATCATAGAATCATAGAATCATAGAATCATAGGGTTGGAAGGGACCTCTGGAGATCATCTAGTCCAACCCCCCTGCCAGAGCAGGGCCACCCTAGAGCAGGTTACACAGGAACGCATCCAGGCNNTCCAGGCGGGTTTTGAATGTCTCCAGAGATGGAGACTCAACCACCTCTCTGGGCAGCTTGTTCCAGTGCTCTGCCACCCTCAAAGTAAAGAAGTTCCTCCTCATGTTGAGATGGAACTTCCTACACTCAAGTTTGTACCCATTACCTCTTGTCCTATTGCCGGGCACCACTGAAAAGAGCCCGGCCCCATCCTCCTGACACCCACCCTTTAAGTATTTGTACACATTAATTAGGTCACCCCTCAGCCGTCTCTTTTCCAGACTAAACAGACCCAATTCCCTCAGCCTTTCCTCATAAGAGAGGTGTTCCAGTCCCCTAATCATCTTGGTAGCCCTATGCTGCACCCTCTCCAGCAGTTCCCTGTCCTTCTTGAGCTGGGGAGCCCAGAACTGGACACAGTACTCGAGGTGTGGCCTCACCAAGGCAGAGTAGAGAATATTCAACATCACATTAAATGTCTTACTTCTTTTGGAAGACTAGAATTCTTGTGAAGACTCTGTACTGAATCAGAGTCATGTGGTCACATATTGGCCATGTAGTTATGGTAGGATGGAAGAATTTTGCTGAGACCCACACTATGTTGTAAGAGACTGGACTGGTCTAATATTTAAGTAAAGAAGAAGAGGGAGGAAGCGAAGTAAATGAGAAATAAGATATTTATTTTGCCATAACTCTAACAAGAATAAAAAAAAGAAGAAAACCTAATATGCTTTGAATGCTTTTACTAATTCTTGTTCTTCAGGTAACTGGCTCACTATACTCATCACAGAAATCAGTAACTTAAGTGCAATGTAAGTACAGTTACCAGAAAACAGCACATCTTGATACTATCAAAGTTTTAAGTAAATAAAAATGTAAAAACTGGAACAAAGAGAGAGAAAGTACAGTTTTTCTATTTCTGGTTTTTCAACGGGTGCATTCAGATTGGAAGTGATGTTTAATGAACAACACAGGCAATCTTACCAGCTGCTAACAATGAAACATTTAACACCAACAACTGAAGACTAGTGCCTTAGACTCCAAAACACCTCCACCTGTCTGTCAACATGGTAGTAGTAATTAGTTAACAGGGAATTCAAGAATGAATTGAACCACCATAAGTCATATTTTAAATGTGACTTATCCTTAATTTGGCACCACAATGTGGGCATAGCAACGTTGTAAGCTGATCCTCGCGCTTCAGTACTTTTTTTATTGCTTGGATATCAGTTGACTCTCCATACACATAACATACTCAATGCACTGGGTAAGTTCTTCCTTGTAATTCACTAGCAATAGTTAAGCTATGAAGTTTAAACAAATGGAATTTAGACACTTCCTTCCCTTCTCTATAATTCTTGTAGCCAACATTTTTTGAAGATTTAATAGGTTAGACCTACTAATGAAAGGAATTCTGAACAAAGAGATTGACAAACGTCCTAAAAACATGAAGCTAAAATTTGATTAATTTGATCATTTCCTTGAACATTACCGTCCTTTCCACATGTAGCTGAGGCTAAGGTTTCTCAGCATTAAAGTTTTGATTATGTGGATTTTTCTTTACACATATTATTTAAAAAGCCATTCTGAACATGTTTTATAGTTATATATAGTTTATAGTTTTACATTTGCAAACACAAGCAGGAAAGGATTATGCTCCAAACTATTTCATACTAGCTTTTAATTAGATTTTTTAAAAGCTTTTTTTCTTCTGAAACATTGCTGCAAAGAAAAACACGATACACAAATTCATTATAAATAGTAAAACAAGAAAATACTTCTTTTCATAAATAAAAAAAAATATGTTAGCAATACTAGCATAATTTTTCCTTTAATTCTCTCTGCATCTGATTTCTGTGGCCAAGAAAAGAAGACATGAGGCCAGAAAAGCTTTAATGCTCCAGTTGTTTGGGAAAGTATTTGGAGAAAACAGCTCACTACCCAGAAATACTGAAGGATACTATTTCCTATTCTAAAACTCTATGGACTAGGGTTATGTGCTTGCAGCAGTCATTGCAGCTTTTAGAGGAGGATCCCTCTTCCAGATTCCCAAAACTATCCTGTAATAGAGGATTTCTGAATTTTGCTGCTGCTGTTGATTTTTCACATCTTTGCACCCATCGTTTTAGAAGTGTCTGGAGTCAGCAGCTCAGACTGGCTGCCAGAAGGTGCACTGAGAGTAGCAAATGTAGATGCAACTCTCTCAAGGAGACTCAACATCATCTTCAATACTCGCCAGCTTTAGTATGGGTGACACTTGTAGCCTCTGCCAGCTTGAGGTAAAAAAAAATATAATTTTGAGTCATGTCCAAACGTGGATCTTCCCAAGGGTAACCTGTCAGCTGTCTGCTGAATATAATGTAGTTTCTTAAAGTAGATAAATTAACTTTAACTGTTTTTTGGGGGGAGGGAGGGCTCTTGTGTCATTATCATTTTACAGATGGATATGTGTGTTTATTTTTTTTTTTTATATTATAAAGAGGTATGAGCTTGCTGTCATTAAAAACCGGCAATCTGGTTTTTAGTGTCTGATCCAATTACGTGTACATCTGGGAAGACACACAACCAAATAAATAATTGGAGAGGTGCAACTCTGAAATGACAATTGTTATTCATCGATCTCTTTCTGCAAGTCGAGATTGAGAGATGTAAACTTCAAGTGAATGAGATCTCCTGGGTGAGATTCTTCAGTTCAAACACAGTAAACAACTGTTGTCCTCTGATGCACATTTTAGTACTGCTGGAGGCAAACTTTCTAAATATTAATAAAAAACCTACTACTGGCGGAGTATACAGATGAAAAGGAAGCCCTGGGAGCTGGTACAGAATTTCTTGCCACATTCTAAGTCTAATCAAAGAAGCATATGTTTCAGGTCAGAAAGGAAAGGAGATTCCCTAATATACTCTAGTATTTCCCCTTCTGGAATCACAGAGAGGTCAAAATTGAGTAAACTGCCATAGATTAGACGTTAGACATATTGTGAGACTTGTGATTGAAAAAACAAGGGAGAATTAGGCACTCTCTGTCCAAAAGTCACTTTAACTCACTGGACTATGCCATTTCCTACTTTCAGACTAGCCTGCCAGAACATTTCCTTCCTAAAAGTGTACCCCCTAGGGATGCTCTGGTCTGAAGAAGACAAACAGGGGGTGCTTGTCCAGCCACGTATAGGAGTAGCAAGGGAATATAAAAGAGATGCTCTAGCACAGACTATCCCTGCGACCACAGCCTACTCAAAACTGTCAGTTTGTCTTCTTGTGGAGATAGCCGCTCCAAGTGAGTGGTGGCCTTAGTGTTATAGAAATGCTTACACATGCAAAATGGCATCTCGCCTCGAGTGGATTTCTCTGTGCAAACAGGAAACATTCATACTATTCCCAGTTACAGACATCTTTAGTTTATATTTGGTTTTGCTAATATTCTGATATAGCAGTTCTAGTGAAAATAGCGGCATTTCCCAGGCACTCTTTGGGGTCTACTGAGAAAGGCGACATGCCAATTACATGGTAAAACCTGACTGATAATACTATTTGGTAAGAACCAAACATTGGTGCTAGAAGATTGATGAGCTAGGAAAGGCAATCCACCTGCCCTCAAGTTGGGCTACAAAAAAAGATGCCAACATAAGAGAAGTGCAGCAGATCCAGGTGCTTCTGTTCTCCCCGCTATCATCTCATGTAACATGAATCCCTTTGTTCTTATTTTCCAGAGTCAGAGAGAGGACAAAGAGAAGGGGAATCACAGAGCAGAGGAAAAAGCCCAACCAAATACTTGCTGCTCTTTCTAAGCAAATGCTGGGCAAAGACTGAAGAGATGAGAAAAACTTTTCATTTTGGCCCAAAGAATCACAGTATCGAAACTCATTAAAGGTTCTAGCAGCCACTAAGCCCCCTGGGATCTCAGAAGGAGGAATGGGAGAGAGTTTCTAACTCTCTGTCAGTAGTGAGGGGTACATATTGGCCCAGACACAGCCTCCACAAGACATTCTTTCAAGCATGTTCCTCTCCCCAGCTTCCCTTCTGCCCTAAGGGTTAGCACCCAGCAATTCTAGGTAGAGGAGTGGCCAGATCATTTTCACTTACATCGCTCTATTGGACACCTGGGGAAGAAATGGGACTAAAAGTCTGTAACAGGTAAAAAAATAGGCAAATTCAAGCACTAACAACACCAAGAAGTATGACATGATGCCAGCAGTAATGTCTCCTTTTCAACACTCACAGGAAAATTTTGAAAGTAAGAGACAGTATCAGAAGTCTTACTCTTGAAAACTTTCAGAGAGCAATTAATCGTAATTATTTTCTAGATCTTTATGTAAAATTCAGAGAAATTATTCACACATTTTTAGCTAGTCACAGTTAGTACCTTGATGAATAATCGCCTTAGAGGACAATTCTCTCTCAGGAGCAGAGAAAAACCACCGCATTTCAAAAATACCACAGAGTATAGCCTGAATACTCACTTAGGGCAACACACCTGATATTACCATCTTACTTTCTGTTATAGAATTATTAAGAGATGCCTCCTTTTTAAAATCAAAATGATCTACCTTTTATCTTAACACAAGTTATAGCATTTTGGTATTTTTCCATCTAAAGGAGAAAGGTGATTATCACCACACAATAAGAAGAGTCTGTGCTTGATTAGTACAGCATTTCACAGAGTCTGGGTATAGGAAAAATCAGATGAAGCAAAAACCCAGGTAATATTAAACAGCAGTGGTTTAGGCTGTGCAAATGTATTATTTATCTCTGAAAAATCTTGTAAGGAGATATCTGTAGAAAACATGAGCAACCTATAGATAGCTGTAAGCAGACTGGAGCTATATGTGAGCACGATGCACTCTGTCACATTGTGCAGCTGGGGAACGCGGGGGAAGGCACGGGCTGATTAATCCATAGCCTAGATGATCCACTCACAGACAATTGAGTTGTCTGTGAATCTACTTGTGCATTACAGCAGGCTTTTATGAATTGCTCAAGTATAGACTAGCGCTTCTGTACTTGTGCAGTAAGATGAGTATTTAAAAAATAAATTTGAATGAAATTAAACCGAAAGAAAGTTAGCGTGTTGGCTTTTATATGCAAAATGAACTCTATTTCCCAAAAATATTTTGTAGCCTAGATACTTTGATTGCATTACTTTAAGAATTCCATGGTGAAAGAACTGCTGCGTTGATAAATCCAAGTAAGGAGAAATGCACTCTGTATCACAAACAATACCCTGATTTTATTATAAGGTGGCGTTATTTTTGTCATTTTGTTTTGTTACCAATCTGCTGTTCATCATACCTATAGTGCCAACATTTACACTTGTGGTAGCCAAAATAGATAGCAGCACTCCATTTTTTGCCGACAAATTAATTTGACGTAGTAAATACAAAGAAATAAAGTGAAAGGTATTTTTTGAAAATCCTGCATTTAACTTTTGGAGTTATAGGTAGCAATTCACACTCTGCGAAAATAAAATAATGTTTTGTACTTGGCTGCAAGTTTTGTGTAAGTGCAAGCAACAACTGCAGTATTTTCTTAGATGAGCCACACTGATAGCTTTGCACTTCCTTGAGGCCTCTTCTCTTCTCACTGAATGAACTCCAGGGAATGGCATCATGTCGGGCTTTCCAGATGGATTATGTGAAGCCATAGCTCAATGTCATTTTCAATAGCAAGGCTCATAATTAAAGGTCAAATAGTCACTTCATCTGCAATCAATCAATAGAAGAAGTACTAATACTAAGTACTAATCAATCAATGGCAAATGCACTAATAAAAGCCATGCATCAAATGTCCGCATATGTGTGTGCTCACATGTACTGTGCATATATGTGAGTAGGGAGGAGAGAAAGAGAACAAAGTGTGGGTGAATACGCCAGAGGGTATTGTGAATACTATATTTATCTTTGCTCCTTTTAAGTTTATATCCTGTTCCGCTCATTAAGCGAAATACAAATGAACGTTAGCTTTTCTGCATACATGATGCTCTGTATTAAAAAAACCTGCCAAAGCACCCACCTCTATGCAGAAATATCAGCTCGCGTTCCTAACTAAGAAACACAAAGGCACCTACCCTGCGTAATTTGTCCTTACACAAACATGCCCTGCACTCTGATCTTTGAGACAAAAAGTGTGTCAACTGTTCTGTCTACAAAATAAAACCCAGCATATGGGAACAGCACTCATCTCCGTGCAGAGCAAGCACTTATTCATGGATTCAACAGTGGAAGTGGCAGTTGGCCTCATGAGCATGCACTGCATGGGAATTAGTTGGTTTCATAATATGGTGTGGGAGAAAGTGACTTATAAAAGTCTTCTCATGCCTCTGCTATTACCACTTCTAAAGCTTTAAAGCTGTCAGCTCTTCTCCCACTTTAGTCGGTGCCATTCTAAGCTCCCCAGGGAATGGGCCAGACGTACCTATTTGGAGTTTCACCTGCCAAGCTGAGAGAAATCAGTTTCAAAGCGAAAGAACAAGTGTTGGGAGGTCATTTATACACTACCACTGGAATCTTCAAGACAAACAAAGCAGAGCTCCACAACGCATGTGAAACCAGACCCTGAGCTGTGTTTGTGCTTTCAGGCATTGTGATGACAAAGGGAGCGGGAAAAACTCTCTCCATTGCAATGGAACAGAAGGTTTCTCATTGTATGGTTTATAGTAAACACCTCTGGACAAGCAGAAATGTGACAGAACAACAAAGGAGTATGGGCCAAAATGTCTATGTCTGTTCTTGTTTCTGCTGAGACTGTGCTGTGTGGATAGATTTAACCATCATTCAGAAACGGCTGATCCTTAAAAACAAATTAGATCTACTCTGCTTCTACCTTCAGTGAAGGAATAAAGGCTAGCTGCTCTGGTAAACATTCCTCTTTACATCATCAGCTTAGGGGCATGCCTCATCACACTACAGCTTTATAAAACCCGATCCTCCCTATTTACATAGAAATGTGTGTTTATGCAACTCTATCTTATCTGGACCCAGTACTAATACTGAAGAGAATAAAATACCAGTGGTCTCAAAACCAGCCAGCTTGAAACTGATACACAGCAGGCGCGTCTACGTTGTGTAGGGGTGCACAGAAGAGCAGGGGACCCTCAGGCTTCCTAAAGATGGGCTCCCAGGGACTGCCAAAAAGAGCATTTCCCCATCAGTAAATGGTGCTCAATTCAGGTCACTCCCATGCAAGACAAGCCTGGGAGCCTCAAAGAAACCTTGACAAAGCTGAGCCCCAGAAATGGAATACAGCAAGGGAAGCACAGGTCCCAACCACCCAGTGATCTCAACACAGGCCCTGGGCAGCATGGAAAGGTAGTGCAAAAGTGCACAGCCTAAGAATGAATTACATCTTGTGACTAGCCTCCTAGGAGGAAAACTTGCCTTCCATGAGACTCCAGCTCTTCAAGGATGAAGGCAAAGCAGTCTGTCCTGACGCTGACAAACAGAACAGTCTGTAGCTGAGAAACAGTCCCACAATACTTCACTTCACCTTCTACCTGTTTCATTTCAACTTGCACACTTATCTGTGAGACATCTGTATTAGCAGGGTAAAAGTATGTATGGTTGGGGAGAAGCTGTAGGAGTCCTTGAAGTCAAGGTGGCCAAAGTATTTTTGTTGGTGTTCTTGGGCAAAAAAAGCTGCAAAATACAAAGCCTGACTCGTTGGGCTGTGCTAATAAGAGCAGTAACTTGGAATTGGGAAAACGTGAGCCAAAAAGTCAAGCAAGTTAGGAACCTCAAACTAGGTTCTTCTAAAGGAGAAAATAAAATATCAAAAGGAGAGTGTGCTAGCAGAAGAAAAGTGAACAAACTCTGCTGTGTGCACAGGGTGCAGGTCAAGAAAGGCTGCATGAGAATGTCTGGTAGGGTGAAGAAAAGAAATGAAGAGGAGTTCTCATTTTTTTCTGGGTGACAGCAAAGCCCTTCTAGGACTTAAATATTAAAAAAAAAGGCTTTGTGCTTATTTTCTTAGGGTTATGAAGTATTCGACAGAGCATACATAAAACTATTTTCACTAGGGAGGGAAGGGGAAACTTACACATTTGCACTGTTAAATACAACCAGTTTCTCTTCTATAGTATCACAGTTGTATCCTAAGTTTATACGCATCTCCAAATAGCAAGTACAGTAGTGTTACGACTTATGCGTGGAGTTGCTTTCTATAAATACAAGTGTAACTGTCCTCCTGAACATAAGCTCATTCATTAGCTGAAGCTTCAGTTTCATAGAACATTTGGCTGAAAAAGACCTCATGTCATTTAATCTATGTTCTGCTCCAAGGCAGGATCAACCCTAGCTATCTAATTCCTGTCTGAGGCTTGTCTACAATGAAAGGTGATTCAAGACATCAATGGGCAACATATTCCAAAGCTAAACTGTTTTACATTAGACAGGTTTCCCTGATTGTTAGCTTAAGTCACCATCATTGTAACAAAGTTCTTCCCTTTTCAAAGTCCACAGTGAAAGAGTTACTTTTCTTCTTCTTTGCATCAACCTTTTATGCATTTGTAGATCACTACTGTATTTGAGCTACCTTCTCTCAACAATCCCAATTGTTTCAACCTTCCTGTGGGGTCACATTTTTGAGATCTATGATCATTCATGGCACTCTCCTCTGACCTCTTTCCAGTTGGTCCACATAATTTTTGAATTACGGAGCCCAAAACATCATGCAAACGTCAAAAGCCGTAAAGCTCAAGCCATACAATTTTTGCTACATCTCTGCAACTCACAGGACCTTGCGTGAAAGGAAATTAGGTTAGTTTGGTATGATATCCATTTGACAAATCTACGGGGCTGTTACTCATTTCCTTGTTTCTTCCTATGCTGTTAAAATAATTTATTTCATTATTTGTTTCAGTAGTTTTCTACAAAATGAAGTTAAACTCACTGATCTACAATTCCTCGTCCCCTCCTCGTTTCCATTGTGAAAAAGAGGCATTATGTTTGCCTTTTTCTTGTCTTCCAGGAACTCCTTCACTTCCCACAGACTTTTCAAGGACACTTGCTAACAGTTCTGCAGCACAGGCCTGGCTGAAGCAAAGAACCCTGAGATGAGTTTTGCTACATCAAACTGACTTGGAAAACATCTCACCTAAGTCCCAACTTGTTCTTCCCTTGTTTCAGGCTGAATTCTTACCTTTGTTATTGACAATAGCTGTGTTTCTCTTTGACAGACAGTGTCTTGAAAAGGCATATAATTCAGTCACATATGCTTTATCAAGCGTATGTTTTCATATTTTGGAAAAACAGTAAGAAAATATTCAAGTCATAGTCGTTTCACTGACTGAATATAACGGATCAAACAGTAGCAAGTCACTGTAAGCATAACTGATTTAGCAGTATTTTGTGAATTTCCATGAGAACATCTTATTATCACTAAGGGGTCATAAGTGACAAGTATCTCAATGATGTTTTGATAAATGAATTCTAATAAATAAAACTATCCAAAATATCTGCAGGCTTAAAATGAACACCTACATTTTGCTCATCTTAAGCAAAAGGCAGCATTGTCTATTTGTTATTTTTTGAATACACCTTATGCTTTGATTTTCACTTGTACATCCCAGCTTTTAGGTGTAAAATTTTATTGTGAGAATGGGCAGATATACTTTACAATCTTTTCAGTAACAAATCTGAAATTTTATCAATATTAGATTAGGCAACAGAACAGAATGAAAAATCCAGCTTTCCATAAATAAGATGGTCTTACTGTATAACCACTAGAATCTCAGCTGAGAAGACTATGTCATCTGCCCTGTAATAAGCATTTATTTTATCTGTGCAAGAATATTATCCTACTATTAGTATCACACTGGTAGCAATTGCTTGTCACACTAAAACCAAAACCATTTTAAGCAGAAAAGCCAGCAAACAACATTTTTTTTTCAACACAGCAAGGTATGAATGTTACTGTTGTTTTGCTCAAAAGCTTATCTCCCAACTTACCCAGGGTGAGGGATTTGTGTGTGGAACAGAAAACGATGGCCACTGTGTCTGCTGGTGTGAAACTAGAGTTACTCCTAGAAAAGAAAGAGTTTTAATAACCTCTGATAGCAAAAACCTTCTTAAAACATCATCGATCAAATATATTACTTTGAGGATCCATATGCACGTTCACTTCACTTTGATCAGGTCTAGTGACAGAAATAATTCTACCCACAAATGAACTGTAGTGTTTGATTTTTTTTTTTTAAAAGCAGAATTGTTTCTCAGTTGTGGCAAACTCTCTAATGAATATGCTCCCGTGTGAAGGAGAGGAATTCTGAACACATGGTATGTAGGACACAACTTTATTCCAGCCAAGGTTATTTTTGCAAACATGCTATATCATAGCAGTGGCCAGCTTGCCTCTGTAAAAAAAGAGAATGACCTACGATTTCTTTTCCTAGTATGTAATGTTAACAAAATGCTCAATTTATATAGTATATTGAGTCTACATTATGAGCACTCCTTAGAATATGTAGTTACCTTCCACTTCAGAGAAAAACTGCATCTAGGGCTTTACACACTGGGAGTAAGGCCAGGAAGGATGGAAAAATGGCATACAGAGCAAGATACATAACTGGCCAACAGATCACCCTTTGGTCCAAATTAGGAATCATTTTATGAGATTCTAAGTATTTACCATACTGTCTGAGTTGATTACTACTTACAGCATTTTAGATTTTACACTTAGGACATATCTTTCCCCCAGCTTAGGTCTAGCAGTTCAAGTTATTTAAAAATGCCTTCTAAGGTCAGGGTATATGATCTTGTCACAGAGAAATTTTCTTGTGGCACTAAAAAAGTTTAAGTAGCTCTAAGACATTGCATCCTTCTTTGTGATTCTCCCTTACGGATATTGCATAATTTCTATAAAGCATATGTCTGGAGTCTGCTGTATTGTGGCACCTCCCATTCAGCAGAGTGCTGCTAAGAAAAATACTCCAGTAAGCCTAAGTGAGAGGACAACGGTGGCTACTCTGACCCGCTCAGGTGATGCGCTAAGCCAATGGCTAACACCATTCTCATGGTACTATTTTTTGAGAAGTGAATGTACAACTGTTCTTCCTGGTTGATATTTTAAAAGAAAAATACAGCTCTACCAAACATTAGTTCAGGACAACTGTCTTTTAAGAATCACCATATAAACGTAACAAATTTGACATATACAGAGAAGAGTGAATTGCCAGCCCAACAAATGTATCTTGAGATGTAAAAAGTCAAACTGAGTTCTCCCTCTCATATGTCATCTGCATGTCTGCAGGGCAAATTATACCTTCAGTGACATCTGTGCAAATCCATTTTTTTCAGTGGATGAGGTATATCAGTGATTGATTGAGATTTAACAACTCTGTAATTAACACACAAGAAAGGACAGAATTCAGGTCCTGCTCTCTTAGCCTATGAAACTCTAACAGAGAAAATGCAGTAAGGACAATATGAAATACCAAAATGAGGTCACCCCTATTCAGAAACCTGCCCTTACACATTTGCATAATCTGTATCACCCAAATCAAAGATATCACACACAAAAAACATTCAAAGGTTCTGATTCAGCACGTTCAGTTACCTTGTAGAGAAGAGGAAAGTCAAAAACATGAAGCTCATCTGAACAGAAAATACTGAAAGAGAAAAAAGTTAAAATTAGCCTTACATCTCAGAAGTAAAGACCACTTAAATCTCTGCAATTGCTGCGTACATGCCTTTTGCCCCCATACAACAGGTCAGAAGCTAGGCTGGACCAAGTCTATCCAGAGAAATCCAATGAGAAGCAGCCACTAAAGACTTCTGAATCAAGTATTTCTTGACACGATGAATGGCAGGAATATTCACTACTGCATGCTGCGCATCTGTTTGCACTACTTTTGCTTATTGGGTTGACAACACAAAATCTTTCAGACATGGCCTGCTTGCCAAGTATTTAAAGTTAGCCCCTTTCTATTTAACAGGAGAAAGTACAATGTGTAAGCATGATCACAGTAAATATTCTCACACACTGGGTATATTACTCTCCCGATGAATGATCACTATTAGAAGACCATCACAGACATTTTAGTTCCCTCTGAGACAAAGGCTAATTTTTGAACTGGGCAGCATACATCAGACAAAGCAGCTTTCACTCAGGCTCAGTCAGCTTTGTAAGTGCGGAGGGTTTTTGAGCATCCTGAGGGGAGCTCTCCTCTCTGCCAGCTCTCCTGACACCCGCAGGGGCTGTGGGATGCACGGAGCCCACCCTTGCTCTGCAGAGATGTGGGGAGAAGCAGACGGCATCCCCGCTGTGCTGCGAGTAGCTGCCGGGACTGCAGACAGCGAGCATCGTGCCGGAGCGCAGGAACTCCCCACAGAGCTGGAGGAGAAACCCTGTCACCTGCACAGACCTTTCCTGGGGGCTTGTCGGCTACGTGGGGAAGAGCTTGTACTCGCAGCAGAATCTGGGGTGGGTCCTCTCCCTTTGCCTTGCAAAACTTGTGAAAGCAATAAGGCTAATGTGTCACATAGGGTCGTGCAAGCCAAGGCAATACATTCGATTTTGACCCCAGTTTGCAACTGGGCAAGATGGCAGGGATATTAGCTATTACCAGTGACATTTTCCATTCTCTTACATACATTTCCTAGGATGTATAAATGTCACCTCAGCATGCACTTCATTCTTCCTTCATGAACTAAGGAAGCAATCCATTGTTCCTGAATTACATTTTTTCTGCAACTAAGTACATTAATTTAATATGCACAGAAAATAAACCCCTTAATACATATAATTCCGTAAAGCAATAAGCATGTGTTGCTATGAATTATGCTTTGTGCATATTTTGCTGTAGATAGAATATTAACAAAAAAATTACATAAAAATATTAATCAGCGGAATAATAAATGCAGTTTCATCTCAAACTCCTTGTGCTAATTTCACATCCTGGTACAACACAACACACACATCCAGCCACACATCCAATGGCAGTACAGAAACTTTTTCTAGAATACAATGTGCATATCCATCTCCACAACTTCCTTGTTTTTTGGTTTTATAAATATTTTAGAGAAAAACCAAATGTCTAATATGTTCCAAGCAGTTCCAATGCTCATGTTAATATTCTTAGTAAGAATCTCTAATTATGCACACTGGCAATAAAAATGTATATATAATGATTTTTAGTGTATTGCACTGCAAGTGGTATCTATAATTACACATGGCACAAATGCAGGGTTGTCTTGCAGAGAAACAAAAGAAAGGACAAGAAAGGCAATGGAAGCAACCACTTTACACCGACCGTTCAAGGAAGAATATGCCTTTTTAACTAAAAAAGAAGGTTTTTTTTCAAAGTAGTGGTCAGCACAGTAACATAGAATTACTTCATTCTGAGTTTCTCCACATGTTAAGTCAGAGTTGAAAATTTCCATGTCCCTCTTTTTTTGCTGACAACTCTGCACTGATTTAAGTGCATCTGGGATGTGGCCCTTCTCAGGTGCCAATGCAAACAAGTATTTCCTCCATTTTGGAAAAAAGCTCCTTATGACGGCTTCCTCCTTCTTTGCTTTCAGAATAATGTATTTATACGGTACCATTTTAACTCCATGTAATATTGAAACACATATAGTGTTTCATAATCCAAAAAACTGCCACAATTAGGATAGAATACGAACCGGGCAGGGGCAAATTACCTACTGACTTTAGTGGAGGCTGGATTTATAGAAGATACATTATTTTTATTAGACAGAAACGTGTACATACACACACTTCAAGGTAGGTGATGCATCGATTTCTTGAAATCTAACAGTTTCAGGGTGTATGAGATGTGATTTATACTGTAGTTATCTCTCCCCGAAGCAAATTGAAACTCCTGTCTCTGGACAGTCTGAAGCAAGATGGGAATTCCCTACTGGGAGAGGAGACAGTGACTGTATACCAGTGCCGCTCCCTGGGAGGCAGTGATCTGCAAGTGTATTTTTAACTGATGGCAAGGATACCAGCAGTCTATTCTCATGTGTATGTTATTTAAGGCTGAATGACTAGAGTGCTTCTAAAACAAACTCTGCAAGAAACGTGTTCATCCACAGAAATATATCAACACATCTGAACTCCCAACTAGTTTCTAGGTTTATAATATGGCAAGGAAGAACTATTCAAAAGTTATAACAGTGCTTTTGAGTAATAGCTCAAAGCCAAATCTTTCCTTTCTGTTTGGAATGCAACATCTGTGCGTTTATGGTTGTTTAATACCACAGAAGCCAAACCAGAAAGGTTGTAAACACTGGAAAAGTATTATCATGCTCCTTTAGAAAGGGAGGACCACTGAGCAAACTCAGGCACCCTAAATAGTAGGTTCATCCCTCTCTAAATGCTTACTCAGACCCCTAAAAGCATCCAGCCCCCAAGAAGTCTGGTAACCTGGTTTACTCGACACAAGCTCTAGCCCTGTGCCAGTATCCCTGCAGCCCCACCCTTTCCAGTACATACAGCTCATTACACACCTGAAACCCAGATAAAAGAGAAGCTTTAAGGCTGAACTTACTTATGAACACTATTATAATCAAGCTAAATTTATCAAGGTCAATATTTGGATTGGCAAAAGTATCACAGAATGTTGTGTAGATGATCATCAGGAGCACACAGCTGCTGATAGTGCCAAATGGAGGCTTCTTCCTTTCAAGCCAGTCCTTGATGTATCTTCGGACAATCTGAAACACAGAAACCAACAGGTTGCCTCTTTTCAAAGATGCAGGGAGCCAAGTTGGGCATCACAAAGTGAATCTGACAGCGGAAAGACACAAAGAGAAGAGAGTAATTTGGATGACGGCCACAGTGGATTTCAAAGCTTCCCTGCCACACAACTCTTCTTCTGGGGAATTTAACATTTGTAGTGCAACTTCCACTGGGCGTCCATAATGAGAGTATATTTTCAAGTACATTCAAATCCATCCTTAATCATGCCAAATGTTCTTTGCTAGCTGTCACTGAGACATGCCCATTAAGCCTCCCCAAAGTTTATCTCCTCTGCTGATACTAATGGATGTATGTAATTATCACAGTCCCCTTTGCATCAACAGACAATTCCAAGTGCAACTTTGGGAATCTTAAAAATCTGACATCTTCAGGAATTTCATGACGGTAGATAATCGAAAGTGATCCATGGAACATTTTAATATTTAAATAGCTAGCGATGCACCAGAAGTTTTTAATTAAATTATAACTCAAGCTTGAAAAGCAAAAGTGCATGTGTTGTGGGAGTTTAAATAATTCAAACTCTGAATATCTAGAGTTTTTGTAAATCCAAAGACAAATGCCATTTGCACGCTTTTAGAATACCAGAATTAACACATGAAAACAAGCAAACCTACTGTACTTAGCGGAACTTTTGCACTTTCAGGAAACAAAATCTGAAGTTGTTTTTCAAGAATTTTTTTAGAAACAACCATAAATTTTAAAGTAACTTCAACTTTCAAATCATGCCACATACTACAGGACTAAGCCTCAGCAGATACAATGCATCTATTTCAGCCCTGCCTGGGGAGTCACTTTAGTTTTTCTCTTTACTTTATATGGTTTGAAAAAACTTTTTGAAGCTTTTATCATACAGCTGCGACTTGTGTTAATTTTTCAGCAATCACATTATCTTGCCTAATTTCTCCCGAGACCTCCCAATGTTCTCTGTTACCATGCTCGTTCAGAAATAACAGCACGAGATCCAGAAACACTTCTACCAGAGGGCTCTAAAGGTGTCTCGTTACCTTCCCATAGCGGTATCATTAATAAACATCACCACTATCGGTTTAATAATACAGAACATTTTACAGATTTTCAAGATTAATATCAAAGCATCGTCACCAATGCTACCACAGGACCTTTTCAACACACTAACTGCCAAAGCTGCGGGGTTGACCTCACAGCTGTCAGTTTTCCTCGCTGCCTTCCCAGCTTGTTTGCAAGTCTCTCAACAGGGAAGCCCTGGGAGCAGCTATCCCAGTGACCACAACAAATAGATTTCACTGGCCACATACTAAAAATTTGGCACATGGGGTTCACGCAAAGCTAAGCAGGCTGAAGACCAGCACTTACCTCCCAGCACTTCTGTGCTTCCCACTGATGAAAAATAACAGATTTACAAGAAACCATGTAAGGGAATGCTCAACACCCCAGTGAAAACACTCAACTTTAAAGTTTCACACTTGCCAGATGTTAAAGAGAGAACATCACTCAGAATAAATGCCCGAACTCCTGAAACAGCATGCAACGGAGCTCCTTCAGCCACCTCCTCGCATGCCACCGGGTAGGAATAAACCACTACATTGATGAAAGAGCGCCAAGAAAACTGAGTGAAGACATTTAGTGCGCAGTGTGAAAGACATCAAATTGGAAGACCAGATTAGTCTAATCTGAGCAGATTTGGGACTCTGTAATTATCAGAAGCAAAAAGCAAAGTTCTTCACCTCTAAAGTGAGTGTTTTCTAAGGCAGTTCAAAAAAATCCTATTATCCTATAAATCAGGGTCACATTAGGGAAAAACAAAAGCTACTTAAGACCACCTATTTATTTACGGTCCTTCCAGAGTATTTATACTGAAAGTAACAAGATGTTGAAAAAGAAAAGTGATGGTTAATTATGCCACAGTACAACTTATACTGGATGTATTTATTATGAAAACTATAACCTCGTGTGCGTACAAGGTATAATTATAACATGCATGACAATAATAATAATTTAACATGGATTGGCATATAAGAGAAAGAAAAAACATTTTAAAAACGAAACTGCAAGCAGTATTTCCTCAAAAATCTTAAATCGGCTGATGTCTTCTTTAAATAGCTACCTCCATCTCATCTGGAATTACTGTGAATCAACAACTGTAAATACCAGTACGGCTTCTTACTGATCATTGGATTTAAAAAAAAAAATATTCCATAGTTGGACCCTGAAGAACTAAATTGTGGCTTCAGGAAATCATCTGATCAACCCAGTGTCATGCTAAACATATACTGTAAAAACACAGACAGAATACATCCTCTCTAACGCAGAATCCCATGCAATTTGATCTTCTCACAAGGTTCAAGAAGGTCTATAATTTCAGAGGTTGATTCAGCCTATGATCATTGATTCAAGGCAATTTAAATTCCTGTACAACTTAAGAGCGGAGAAATATAACCCTACAGGTATCTGTAAAAACGCAACTAGATTTTTCACAGGGAAGCTCACATCAGCTGATTCATTTTGACTGAAAAACAATCCATTTGTTACTTATTCATGCCCTGCAGAGTTGTTTCAGGACAAGAATGCTTTGAAAGCCTTTTAATTCTTAACCCAATTCTATAACTTTTCAGGGTTAACACAGAACTTAAAAAACGAAAAGTGAAGATTTGTAGTGAAATAATGACAGATCCCACAAGTATAATAAAGACAACACACAGTAAAGTACAGAGGCAGGCAGCCAGCGAACCTTGTTGTTCTGTGGTCCAGCACCCTCTGACAAGAAGTCTAATAGAGGTTGAAAAGCCACAAGCAACGCAGATTGAAATGATTAAATACAGAATCTCATAGGTAATTCGGAGCCTGGACAGAGATATTAAACTTCATTTGTCTGCAAACACAGCAAAAGCTAACACAATCATTTTTGCATGTTATGGCCTGTATGAAGGATGCCAGACTCGGGCACTGTACTGGTGTGTCACCTCACCATTGAAATGACAAAGTCCAGTGTTTTGAAGTACATACCAGTGCAACCAGGGACAAGGGAGAGACAAGCACCGGAAAAACAAGCATTTGAGAAAACATCTGAACTGATACTCCTGTGAAAAGATGAACTTACAGCCTGGGGTAGAAAAGTGAACGACTGACATCCGAAATAGATGGATCAGACTGGCAAACTGATGGAAAAGAGCAAAAAGGGGAGTACTCTTCAGATGCAATAATTCCACAGTTCTTAATGAAAGGGAATGCCTCACATAAAAAAAATGCAGTTAAAAACAACACCTTGGGGCGGGGGGAGGCAGAGATGTTGGAAGAATAATCATTACATTAAACAAAAAAGCATTTAAAACCATACTTTAGAGGGGAAAATGCTGCAGGATGCTCCCATATTGCAGAGAATGCATGCACAATTTTTTAAGGTACAACCTTGCAACCCGTATCCCTGCTGAGACTCCTGCAGAATTACTTCTGCAAGGAGGGCTTTGGGGCCTCTGATCCTGTGGTTGTGATCACATGAAGCACAATAAACTGTGAAGATTTTTGTGCAGACTTAAATGCCGGTCTCAAAGAACAGAGAATCGGTGATGGCTGACCCAGAGGTTGCACATGAAAGAATAGTGCATGGCGAATCCTCTCCTCAAACTGCGGTTTAGTGGAGAGAAGAGAGGAAGAGAAGCAAAACTTTGTAGTAGGTGATATTTTATACATAGCCTGCGTGATGAAAGATGCTGATAAACTCACAGAAAAGTTAGATGATAAAAGAACGTAAATCTGTCCATCAGGTAACTACCTCCTGGTGACTATGTCCTGGCAATCTCCAAAGGTTTTTAGAAAGGCATCAGCTCAAATTTGCTTCAAAACACAATTCTAGGCTCAAACTTTCCTCTTGCCCAGGATTTAATTTTTAACAACAAAGGAATGTAATTACACATGAATTAACAGTTGTGTCCCCATTTCAATTGAGTTCTTCTAGCAGTATTTTTCCTCCAGACTGCTCCGTATCCTGCCATAACCTCCTTGTATCAACACCAGCCTCCCCAAGCAAATGGGCTAACTGCTCAGGTGCTTCATTCACTTAACATTCCCTGTACAAAGAAACATAATCTGCTGTTCCAGGAAAGCAGGTAAGTAATGCCCATCCATTAGAAGATCACACACAAAAGTAAGATATATTATAGAAAAACACTTCACTTATCTAATTGTACCTTTGTAACAGTCACACTATATACCCAGAGAAATTTGTCAGTAAAATACAATCAGGACGTTTCCACCTGCCTGCTCGAGTGCTGGACATACAAGATAAAAAATGCAATAAACAATGTAATTCATTAATGCTCATTATTAATTGAACTAAATAGGGCAAGACGCTCCCCCCGTGTACATGGAATGGAATAATTTCTGACATTTGTAGTACAGTACATCTTTTAAAAATTATCTAGAACTCCAACTTACTTTTTTTTTTTAAACCCATGAAATGGAAAAAACAGGAGAAACGGTTACAAAGTCACTTTTGCTGTTTCCATTATACACACAAGAGCATCTCTTGGTATTTACATCCTTACACAAAATAGATTTTTCCTTATTCTATCAACTCTTCTGGACTGATTTAATCTTTAACAGAATTTACAGTGTTTTTACTGCGCTTCTGCTCCTCTCGCTTATTATCTATTGGTATGTACTTCTAAATGTCTGGGAAAACCACCTGGGGCTTTACCATTTCAACAAAGAAACACAAGACACTTTTTTCCTTGTGTTGAAACACACAAGGAAACAAGCTGAAACTATCCTGGATTGTCACTATACTTAAATGCAGCAGATACCTTATTTACGTTGTCTTTTACGATAAGATTCCTAACTCATTCTTAACTAATACTATTACTACTTAGAGCAACAGACCTTTGCAAAGAACTCTGCAATGCAAAATTTTCTTTTGAAAAGCTTTGAGTCAGGCTAGGTATTTGCAACAATTCAACAACTTCTCAATATCTCTTCTTATATAGTGATGGCAAACCAAGAAAGAAACTGCATGGTATATTGGGAAGCACTTCAGCGAAGCTTGGAAGGCATGAAAGGAGGGAAAATTGGGGGGAAAAAGTGAACTAAGCTGACAACAACTGTGAAAACCAGTAGAAAGAATCAAATACTGGAATAGTAGGGAGACTATGCGGGTTGTAGAAATGAGACGGAACATAAATAAGACAGAATAGGTAAGACAGAACATCCTTCACAGATTTCTATAGCATAGCCACCCTCTATATATCCAAGGTCTGCATTGCAGTTCAAATGCACAGACCCTTTCCCAAAGCAGAGCTCACATCACTTCAGCCAGACCCTGTCCCGATAATTTTATAGGGACCGTACCTGTATGAAGGCTTGCATTCTCCTGTTCCTATATACTGCTATTAAGTCTCAAACTTTGTATTGGTTCACCCACCTTGCTATACCTTCTAGGACATCAACAAATGTCAAATCTATCCTTATTTTAGGGAGCGTGCAATCTAATATTTCTTTTCTGAAGACGGGATGGAAAAAAAAAAAAATTTTTGCAGTCTTACAAGCATCTTGTTTTCTTTCCTCATCTTACCAAACTCCCCTAAAAGCTATCTTACTGCATTATGCCAGTCAGTTTACTCCCAAGAGATAGCTCCTGACACATACACGCCTTCAAAGCAAGTTTTACAAAACCCACATGAGGCCACTTTCAAAATTAACTTTCACATTTTGGGGTAATTTACAACTGTTGCTTTTAAACCTCACAAACAGGTGCAACGTGGCAAAATGTAAAGGGAGCCAGTAGCAGCGGCACATGTTTTCTTCGTGTTTTGTATTTCTGTGGAGACTAGGTTCTGTTCCCTCTTTGAGTCAAGCGTCAGAAGGGAGCGAACTGTGGTCTGAAGGCTGTTAATCTGCCATCTCAGTTTTCTGCAACAAGCTTCCAGAAGCACTCATCTCCCAGGGTACCGCTCCTCCCTGCAGCTCCCCTGGACTTTGAAGAGAAAGTAGGGCTACTTCCATGTGGATTTAAGTTACAAGAACAAAAGGATTTGACACTGTTTCCTTTTTATAACAGTTTCTTTAACTATTGTTTCCCCCTCCCACCCACTACAAACAAACATTAGGTTTAGGTGAATAGTACCTTCTATTCCCTAGCAGCTGCCACCTACCTTTTTCTTTCAATTTCTTATTCTTTAAAAATAAATACATTGCTAAGCTTTTTAGTTTCAATTTCACTGACAACTTGTACTGCAACATAGCACCCTTTTAGAGTTGTGTTTATAAGCACACCTCCCAAATGCTGATAGGGTTCCTCTGGAACATTTTGGGCAACGATGCAGAAGGCACTTAAAATCCTTTACTTGTAGGACATCGAGATTTTTTTTGTGTGACTAGATTCAGTGAGGATCTCTGTGCAACCGCCTCCATTTTATAGATTTGGGAAGAAGAACTACTTAGAATCATAACATTAATTTTAGCTTTAGTTAAGGTCTGTTTAATGTGAAGTGCCCACTTTACGCTGGCAGACAAATTACCAATGGGGCAACTAGAGAATGCATGAATGATAATGTACAGACAAGCTTTTTATTATTTATTCATAGAAAACAGCGGGTTTTGGTGTGCTGCTTTGAAAAATGTTCAAACTAGTAGAATATAATGAAAGCACAGTGAAAATTCTATTTCATTAACATTTAATCATAAATCGCTCTTTAATATAAAACATAAAATAAAAGTCTGTCATAAGCACTTAGGTGTAGAGAATGGAGAAAGTCTGCAAAAAGAGGAAAGGAAATATTGCAGTGGTTTTCACTGTTCCTGTTATCTGTCACTTCAGAAGAAAAAAATAAGCAAAGAAATAACAGTCTTCAGCCAAATCCCACAACTGGTCATGAAGAAACTGCTTAGACATTTCTCGAAACCTTGTATTTTGCTGGCTAAAAGTATTACCAACATCTATAGACAAGGAAACAATTATTTTAGCAAAGTCACAACAGCTCAGGAGCAACAATCTTCATCAGAACTCTGCTATCCAGGAAAAAAAAATCAGAACGTCAAGCTGCCAGAACAAATTCGAAAAATCTTTTCCATGAAGTATCTATTACCATGTTTACCATACAAAAAGTATTCTCAAATTCCCCTTAGAGGTATACAAGAGTGGTGCACAAATAACAAGCTTTTACACGCTGCAGATCTTCAAGGCTTATAGAACATTAGATCTTTATAAAATACTATAGATTATGTCTCTTTTCAAGACCTCTTGTGAGAGAGATCTTATTCTTTACTCTATAAGTACAAATGCAGTAGTATACTATCAATACTGATTTGACTAACATACCATCAATTAACAAAAACACATCTGTAGACACAGAGGATACAGGCCACAATGCTTTTTTAGGTTTAGACAACCTAAATATCTCTGACAAAGAACAGAGCAATTCTTCTTATTGAAGACCATGTATCAGTAACTAACTTACAGCTAGCTGTAAGAATCCGTGCCTTTCTGATAACATATCATCTTCCTCCTCTTTTAACAGTCCTTTCTTTACCTAACAAATGGCAGCCACCACCTGAGTAGAGCCTGTACCTGCAGCCCCTTACACATTTCATTGTCAGTGGCTAGAAAAGCGTGTTTGACTCCTGTCAACAGCAGTCTTGCCACACCGAAAAATTGTTCGAGAAACAGTAGAAAATAAGCATCAATTACACTATTGTGACTTCTTTCTCCCAGCCATCATTAAAAATTCTGACAAGTCAGCCAAGCAACCAAAACTCTCGATACATTTTGCCATAAAGCAAACAAAAAACCCCAAACAAAACAAATCTAAAAGCACCTTCTCATCTCCTCTTCTTATATCCCAGGGGCTGCTCAAACAGCCAGCTCTGCAGCCTGCTCAGGAAATGAGCGTTTAGGCAACACAGGTTTTCCCAGAGGCGAGATTTTTTTTAAAGGAAAATAAAGCCCTTGGAGAATGCTTCCTTTAAGCAGCTTTCTCTGTTTTACACTGATGTGGATCGAGCATAAAGCCTCTGTTGATCACAGCTGAGTTAAGAAGGCTGAAGAGAAACAATCCTCCAAGCAGGCAGGTTCCAAGCTCGTTTTTTTTTTTTCCCCAATCAAGCCCTTTGCTACCAGGTAACCTTTACCAGGCATCCTTCCATTGACTTTTCTGCTGAACAGTATGACTGTGCATGGTAAGGAATTGACATTGTGGGCATGAAATGATAAATTAGAAGTAATTGCTGAAACCATCATTCATGAATTGGGGGCTATTATCTCTTAATGCATCTGGAACCCCAGAGTGAGCAACTTGTGATTCACAAAGCAGCATTGCATGTTGTGCAACAGCTCAGTAATGAGCGAGTTGGGGTCTACGAACTAAACGCAAAACTTCCCACCTAGTTGGGAGCAGACCCGTGCCACCTCTGGACGAAGAGCAAGCAGACCCACCACTGTAACTTTTGGTGTCAGTCCTTTTCTTGCTTCTTGTTTTTCCCTGATTACTGCACATTATTTTTTGGATATCCACCTTCAAAAATGGCTTCTATTCCTACCTGGGCAGGTTGGTTTACCTTTGTACAGTTCTACCTAATCAAGACAATCAATGTCAACCACCCTTGACGTTTTTGATCCGTACCTATCCTTAGTATTTCCTCTCTTCCACATCCTCTGAACAGATACAATCAACTGCAATAACTTCAGAAACAAAGTCTTTATGCTTAGAGGAATTTGAGCTATTTCTGTTGATCATTCATTTCCAGAAACTGCTTCAAACACTTTTAAAGCAGAATCATCCTATTTCTTGTTGAAGTGTATTTATAAAAAACAAACTCTCAAATAAATTTGTGACTGAGTTACACAAGCTTTAAGATTCTCTTATTTTTTTCTTTCAATTTCTATTAGAACTCCAAAATCACATCTGTTCTCAGTTAAGTCTCATCACAATTCTGATTTTGAACTTATGATCATTCAGAGCATTTACTTCATATGTTTACTGCTCAATTCATGTTACTTAGCCTTACTATTTGGTGCAGCCAAAAAAAGAACCCCAACTCCGCCAGTTAGCTCACGTAGCAATTTCTTGTAACACCTTTCCAAAGTAACACACCACTATGCATATAGATGAAAGTCCTCTTGAAATTTTGCAATCACTTTGTCTAGCAATCTATCATCATATTCAGACTTATTACAGTGCAGTACAGATTGCTGATACTCCATCACTATTGGTTACTTTATTGCTAGATCTGCTGCCACACTACTTGTTTCCTAGAAATTTCCAGCTAAAGCTTCTGACTAATAACTTCCAGGTTTTGGACCTTTCAGGATCAGAGGATTCAAGTACTTTTTGCTTGTCTGCTTTTGGTGGAGACTTAATTTAATTTTGATGAGATAAGAATATGATATGCAGGTAGGTTCATCAGCAACACTTTGTGGACCTAATCAATAAGGAGGTTGCAATGACAGATACTCTTAACCTTCTCCAGGGTGCTCCTTTATAGACTCCACTTCCATTTGCCTACATTTTAACCACCTTTCCATTTCAAAGTCTGCTTTAGGCTGACAGAATTCAGAAGGTTCCAGCTGAACACAGAATTAAACTGGATGCTAGAATCAGCAACAGAAAATGCCTTAGGAATGAACTGCAAATCCCTGAGATTCCCTTTGTGCGTTCTGAATGCCTGAGAACAACAAATACTTACAAGTATGTAAGAATTAGGCTTCAGGTCTTTTGGTGTCCAAGAATAGCGGACACTTCCAACAACTTTTGGTCTCGATATAGCAATTCCCACCGTGACATGGGAGAAAAAAAATAATTAAAATTTGTGAAAAAAACCCCAGATACTAGAGACAAGTGTCACAGAAAATCTTATATTGCAATTACTACATTTACGTTCAGTGAAAAATTTCAATCATATGCCATGAAAAATAAGGCCTTGTGTTTCAATATGAACAATGAGTATAAAATGAAATATCGAACAGCTGCTCTTTCCATGAATACCCTCCATCCTGTGTAACAAATGACAGGAGTCACGCAGAAAGAAGTTTACAATTGTGCAATTAAAACTCTTATTGTAAAGCATATGCAAAATGGCTCGAGCAGCCTTTATTTTATTATTTCTTAACTTCTGACTGCTTAGCCCTTACACGTTTTTTAATGTAGAGAATTTTTTATTCCTGTAATTAGTAGTAGATACTACACAGTAGATACTACAACTACTTCCTTCATCACCCAGGCAAAGGGCAAGTGACAAAAGGACTATATTGTATTCTCAAAGCTCATTTGTATGGGGCTGGAATTTCTCACAGTCTGGCCTGCCATTTTTCCCACTTTATGTTCACAAACTCCCTTCTCGATATGCAGTAGCGTATGTTTGTGGTAGTGAGGGACAGATGCTCAATCTCAACAAAGATCAATGTGGCCCCAGGGAGCACTGTAGCATCTTTTCTCTCATATTAGACTTCACTATCCCGAGGCTGTTCCTATGTGGCAGCTTACCAGGTTGCCAGTCTGTCTTTAAGATAGCTCTCTTTATCTTATTTTTTTAAATAAGAATGTATATTTAAAAGACATACCTGTCCAATAATAAGGGGGACTACAACAGTCATAAACAGCTGCGAGAATATAGATGTAAAAGGCACAGAGGAGGATGATCCAAGCTACAAAATAAAAATATACCATTAATATTGCACTTTTTCTTAGTATCCACGAATTTCATACATACGTTTTATTTTATTCACAAAAACTTGGAAGTCTGTGCACAAACTTGGAAGTATGTGCACACATGTTCAATTGGTAAGTCACAATAAAGCATTTGGTATTCCACAATAACAAAACCGAAACAATCTCTGGTTGATTATTTTATAACCCAAGGTAATAGTTCCATCGATATTCAATTAATCGAAACCCTGCTACACATATATGCAAAGTAAATATATAAGCATTTGTAGGATGATAGTCTAAAAAGACAGGGAGTGAATCTTCCTAACTAAGCATGTAGCTCAACTGACCTTACCACTTGTATAAATATCAAGCAACAAAAATTGGTGTAGTTATTTCAAATAAATAAATAAATAGTAATAATAATAAAGTGAAGACATTCACATGCTTAATCTCAATGATGTTAAAGAAGAGATCTATTGCAAGTATGTAACTATTCTCTCATTAAGACAACTAAACAGTGACAGGCTTAGTCTTCATGTATGTGATCTCTTAATTACAACTGTAAATGCTAAAAGTGTATTTTTAAAGATGCAGGTAGAAAAGGTGAAGCAAGTCAGTGGGATTTTTGCAACCTACTTCAGAATGCTTAGGAAAATATTCACTATTTTTTACATTCTGATTGGACTTGTTTTATGCTAGGTCACTGAAAGGTTTCATTTGGCATAATTTAACGTATCTTTAACAGCAATAGAATATGCATTAAGAAATACACAGGAAGAAGACTGAAATAGCATTGTCAGAACTTCCACAGACAACCATTTGTTTCATGATGAGGGTAAATGCCATAACGCTGAGGATTTCACAGATCCATATTATTTTATATTTCGCACTTCACTTTAAAGATCCTCAAAAAGATGACAGAATTCAGAATCTTTTCAGCTCCATCTAAATGATGCTGATTTCCTAAAACATTCTCACATAACGTCATTCTCATAAATTACGTTCAGACTGCATTTTACTTTTGACACTTATTTTCCTTTCAAAGCAACCTGCAGGCATGATAGACAAGGTGATCATACAATCTAGTCACTTCCTATAACTCTGCCTAGACAAATCAACATATGGCCATAAAAGTGGGTTTGGCATAAAACCAGATTCTTCAGAAATTCAAAGAACAAAAAAATCAGAAATTTCACACACCGAAGTTTTTTACTTTTTTCAGAAATGTACAACTGCAACCTTTAGAAAATAATCTGATCAGAAAACACCAATTATACCACTTTTGCAGTGGATTACATGCATATGCACTGCTTTTTGTAAACACCATTTGTATGTGCAATGCTTGGGAAAACGGTGTACATGCCAGCAGGGCTGTCTGTATGCAAGCTGAGCTTTTGGTGCACACAGGTGGCATCAGAACTGGAAAACAGCATGAAATGGAATTAACTTCTGACACTAGGAAATCACAGGACTTTGAGTGTTGCTTGGTTAGTTTATAAGAAAGTGGAATCAGATCAAATCTACTCTTCTTTTTTAACCATACTCCACTGTTTGCTTTCATATGTCCCTTACTGAATATACTCTAGGTAGAGAATCTTGGGCAAAATGTACGGGATACGGCTGTTTCCTATGTGTTACCTTAACTGGCAACATCAGGTAAGACTCAGTTTGGCCATTTAATAAATTACAGTATCTCATCCCCATCACCTCCAATTTTAACAATGTGGGCAAGGAGATGGTTGGAGGGGACCTGAAGATGATGTCGTCACTGAG
>VYZM01021215.1:105752-127515 GCA_013398915.1 Dromas ardeola | reverse complement strand
AAAGAGGAGTTTTTGTAAATCCCCCCCATCCCCAGACTAGTTTGTTTATCACTCTGATGAAAAAATAATTAATGTGTGTATTGTCCTCAAGAACAGCAGCTCCAAGTCGTGCTACAAACTGCTACCAATTAATGTGCATTTTACATGCTTCTCATACGAGTGCCTCCAGGACTGGTAGGAAGAGCAGAAGCATAGGCTTTGCCTTCCCATTCTTGCACACATAAAGTTTTACCACCTCTTTTGAGAAGTAACAGTGAAAACTGATATTTTTAGGATAGAGTATCTTGTAATCTGTCCATAAAGTCACCAAAGGAAAGATCTTTATCTTGCTTGAAAAAGTATGCAGATCATTCCTTAACATTTCCTTTTCTACAGAAAATAGCCCTTTTGTCTATGTAGAGCACCAAAAGTCAGTGAGGTATAGCAGGGTGAAAGTTGCCAGTGAGCAAAAGTAAAAAGAGCTGAAGTTTCAGTCAATCAGAAACAAAGGTACAGGTCTCTGGATGAATGCCTGTGGAAGAAACATGTTCCATACAAGAGGGAAGGCAACAGGAAAACAGTGAGGCAGAACATCTGGAATCAATGTATTCAGTGCAAGAACAACAAAACACCCATTTTTTCTTACAACAGTTATCTTTTTCGACCTACAGTAGGTCTATTGTCCCAGGTATATCAAGAAAGCTTTGCTGGTGTTTATTGATACATATGACAAGGTCGAAGTAGTTCTTGTGTAAACATAGCTACATCAGATGAATTACAATTTGTTATAGTAAAATAAAAATACTGTAAAGTACAAATCTTCCCACACAGCTCTACTGAAGCAGTAGTTGATTATGTTACAGTTACTCTCTCAGTACTATTTATCGCAGTTCAGTATACGCTGCTATATTTGTATCCAGTACATATGCTGCTTAAGCATGCCTACTGTAAACAGCGTGGCACTTGCATGCCACTTACAAATTGTTTCAGACTAACTTCACACTTACAAACCCGCTCCAGGATGCTGACTTACATACAATGCAATCAGTAAGATAAATGTAAAAGAGAACATATACCTCTCCTGAAATCCTTGAAGTGCTTCAGCCTACTTCCCTGCTCTTCACAAAGCCACAGTCCTCAGTAACTTGCCCTATACCATACCATATCATTCGTGCCAGCAAATCCTCCACAAGCATAAAGACTTCCTAACCAACAAGGGCCTTACTAAAGCACTATTACCCATCTGTTAAAGCCTCTTCATTGTACGCTGACTAACATCCGTATCGTTATAAAGCATGAAGATAAAACTTGCTCTTTCCTGCTTTCTTCTACCATGAACTGTAAGGAATTAAGGCCCTGACTGAAGACTAACAGCTGAAAATGAAATCTTGAACTAACAGGAATGAAGCGGCATCACATTTAGTGGTTTGCAGAGGCTCCAGTTATTTGTCTTGCTGCTGCTGCTGCTATCTCACTAACCTCTACCTCAAAAATACCCATGGGCTTAGTTGCACAAGAGCGAGGCTCTGTGTATCTGAACAGTGCTTTCCCAATTAGCCTGTCATCCATTTTGGATCATTACAATCTTGTCCAGTTCCTGAATCTGAAAGTTATCCAAGAGATCTCGAGTGATCATCTAACTTCGCAAGCGTTTACGTTTTACCCAGCCTAACTAACAGCGTATGTTTTTGTGATTCTGAAAGAACAACGTGTTTTGGTTTGCTTGGAGTGAAGTGCAGGAATATTTGCATTCATTGCGACACAATTTGATGGCCTTTCTGGGAGGCAGCCTATTTCAAATACCGACCAGAAGAATCTTCCTCGCTATTTAAGTGTAGTTAAATCACCCAAATTTACATCTTTAATATACTGTCTAACAGGTGCAAGTTTACCAAGCAAAAAGACATCTTAAGATCAAGATACTTACAAAAAGCAGAAGCAGAAGTGGAGTTATAACAATGCCCTGGAAGAAATAACAAAAAAAAAGATGTATGTTAGTCAGGGAAGCAGAATACTCTTTACTACTTTGTACTTTGTGCGTGGAAATACACAAACATCATTCAGTATCATAGAAATCAAGAGACTAGAAGTTCAACTCTGCTCTTCACTGTGCATAGTCTTTAACTTAGGTACATTGATTATTTTATAAAATATACTCAGTACAAAGTATCTTTTTTTACCTCTAGTTTTCCCCATTTTGCACCTAAGCTCCTCTACTCTAACAGATCTGTTATACGGGATAGATCAATTATTTTAACAAACATATTAAAGCTCTCCCCTCACTGTGCTGTATCTTGACTCCACTAAGCTGCTCCTCCTTAGCGGGGGGAGACTTGTGATCAAGTCCCATGCTACCCAGTCCCAGGTCCTCTTCTGTGCAAAAGCCGCATCAACCGTGATGAATTAGGTGTCGTGACTGTGTAACGTAAACTGATATTTCCCCAAGGAAATGAGCTGAGATCTCAAAACTCATTTCACTTGATTAGACTTCGCGTCACACTGGTACAAGGCAAGTCTTTCATCTAATTTAATCACACAGGACCACCTCAGCTTTCCACATGCCCCAGGCAGACACAAGCAAAAAGATTTGTTGTCTTCACTGACAAGGAAAAGGTTTAAAGCTGGTGATTGGACAAAACAGACCATTTTAAGTTTCATGACAGCAAATCTTAAAATGAGTTGTTTGGGTTGGAGTTAACATGACATGCATCAGTTTCATAGCAGCAAACAGCAATTCCCCATCACCCTTCCATCCTACTTCAGTATTTCATTATTGCCCACTAAAATGATTCTATCATTTAATGCATGATAATTCACAAAGCTTGCTCAGAACTTCTCTAAGCCAAGACTATTCTTCATCCAGATGTGCCTCAAGAATAACTAGTCTTCCAGTGATTCACAAACTTTATTGTTTAAAAGGACAAAAGTCCACAACTTGCTCACATCTATCTAAAAGGATGCTTATTTTCTGTTTGTTTTTAGCTCCAAGTGAAAAACAATCAAACATAAAAACAGTTGTCCCTTGCTTTTCATTTAACCTTGAGTAACACAGTTTTACTTCAATCTTTTGGAAGCTAACATAATGAAAAACCTTATACGACTAGTCTTGTATTTGCTTTCTGGGTCCACAAAATACTCGGATCCAGACAGCACATTAGGCACAGAGAGTTCCTATTGTGTTCTTAAAAACAAAACGCAACACGTAAATGCCACAAACGACAGCAGACAGGAAGGACTGAGGAAGCAACAGTTAAGCTGTGCAACTTGAAGACTCTGCAGAACTTAAAAACATATTTTGAAATAAATAATATATGCCATATCTGACTGCCCCACAGCCTTGCTATCCATAATCATTTCTCTTTTTGCAAATGTCACAGCTGAGATAGATCATAAAAGACTAGACTAGAAAGAGAAGAAGTAGAAGCAATAAGAATGGCTTCAGGGAGTCACTCACTGTTTACAGGGAGGCCTAGACGAAAATGCAGATAGCAGTTATGAAGACATATAGGTGTTCAAGTGTATCAGCTGTAGAGGAAGAAACAAAAGTTGAGGAAGGGAAGAGGCACTAAGAGCTGAACTGACACTTGCGTACAGTAGCATCTACAATGCTTAGAATGGAGAACTGACAGTAAGATCTGTATAATGTAGATGCAACACACTCGCTCCATCAGAACGACCAAACTCCAGTTTTTATGAACTACTACTAAGAATACGTGAACCAGACTTTCCCCTTCTTCCCGTTTCCCCATTGACAACTACACTGCACAGCTCAAATTCTCCTAAGCATCCTGTAAATTTAGGATGGCAGAACACCACCGCAGCAAGGTTCCACATTCAGACCTTCACATGAGCAAAGAGGGGTATGGATGGAGCGGGAGGTGATACGCCAAAAGCACCCCGTACTCCAAATGAGCACCGAGTGTAGGGAGAAGAGAGCATGCTGCCAGCTGGTGAGTACAGCCGGCTCTCCCCTAAATCTGAAGGAACTCATTGATTCAGCACCATTAGTCATTTCTTACGCACTTCATGCCTCAGTACATTTCATAGCACTTTTATGCATTAAAAAAAAACAAACGCACAGGCCAAAAAAAAAAAAACAAACCGAAACAACCTTCCCCTTTAGCTTGTTGATAAATAAAGATGGTGTCCTTTCTCTTTAAGATGGCACCTGTGACTTGGTATGTATTTGCTTTAGAAGCTTGGTGATATTAAGACAACAGGCAACAGCCACTGCTAATTCAAAGCATATAATGTCACAAAAGGAAACGTTACCTCTGTGACACTAACACTTCTTCATAATTCCGTAAGCAGAGAAGAAAAGGATCCTGGTATACATCATAAATAGATTCCTGACTGAGCTTGTTGAAAATCTAGCATGCAAAAGGTCAATTCTAGCAATTCTTTACAAAATTTTGCTATTAAACCTGGTGATCTTAATAATCAGAAGCAAGTTTCCTGTTGCCTCATCACAGAGAGGCTTTACAAGGTTGAATATTCCTATTTGCAACACATACTCAATTCCCTGGGAAGCTAAACAATTACCTGACAGAACAGACAAGTTCGTATTAAAAAATAGATGCTGTTGCTGAATCAAGAGTAATTTGATGTTAATGTTTTATTTTGATAAGGAGTGCCAGTCTGAGAAAACCCACAGGGATTACATTAAAACCAAGGGTTTTTCTTTAGCCAGTAGTGCTGCCGTGACTGTGATGGTTTAAGGGTGCAAACAAGGCAAAATTTGTTAGGGGAGGGACCCTCTGTTACCAGACCGACTGATGGAGTTGGTAAAGAACAAACTTTGGGCACGTAAAGCCCATTTATATGTTACCTGAAAACACTGATGTGCTTTTATGTGCAAGAGCCCTTCTCTTCAGGTTTCTGTTCCAGATTTGAAGAAAGGTTTACATGACTAAAGTATATCTGTCTAACAGAAGGTATTACCCTCCCCTGCACGCACTGCCTTGCTTCAACACATTGCCTCTTCGTTAGAAACGTGCTCCTCAATATGCTTATAAGCTTTATGTGGTGCATCTCAATTCATACCCACTGAAGAATAATACGTAGCACACACCGAGTGTAAAGCCTACTCATAGAAAATACAGATGACGATTTAGGTTTTGAAGGTAAAACTAAAATCTGATTCCCTCGGAATAAAGAAAAGCTGGAAGAAGAGAGTTACTCTACATGGTCCGGCTCACACACTAGCAGAGGCTTCACAAAGATGAGCATATTCTGACACTGGCAGCGTAGCTGCTTTCTAAGACCACGGCAGGCTGAAAAGCACAAAGGAAGATAAAAATGAAAATAGACTATCGTTTCTAAGTCCACTGGACACTAACACCATCAGAGAGGAAAAAGTAACTAAATTTGACCACGCTTTTCCCTGCCTTGCTTTCCAGGCAAGTGCTGTCAAATACATAGTGTATGGAGATAAACAGATTGTAGATTAGCACTTCCAGCAGAAGCTGAGCACTTGCCCTTGAGAATGCAAGGTCATTACACAGTTTTAGCATCTTCAATGTTCGGGTGGAGTGTTAAGCTTTCCGACTGCTGCCCACAATGGAGTCAAAGTTGTAAAGTGACTGCCGTTTGCTATCAGCAGAAAAACTTTCAAGAAATCCATTTACACCTCTGATGTGAAAGACTGACTGAATATATTTCAATGATTTTAGTAGAAAGGGAAGAAAAAAATCTCAGCCTGACCTGAGATACTGATACAACATAGGATTCTGAATAGGTATATCAGATACTTGTAAACACATTTCTTTTTACAGTAAGGATCATGAAATATGTCTTAATTAAGAGAGTTTAAATACAGTTTTGTGTGTGCGAGCATGTACATAAACATACACTTTAGGAGGAAGGATGTACTTGGAGATCCATTTAATTGTTATTTGTAATAGATAAGAGGTTTTCTATAGGTTTCATCCAGAACAGCATTGCCACAGAGCAGGTATTAAAAGGTGTTTTTTCTTCAAGAGCATATGTAGAATCAATACATGTAATTGGCTGCCAAATCAGAGCGCAAAAGGAAGTAACATAATGGATTTGAAGCTATGATGGCAAATCATTAAGAAAGAAATTATGCAAATAGTAAGAGGAAGATGGGCACCGATCCAAGGGGACACATGGTAGAAGACGAGTAAGGATTATTGTAATGAGGCATGAAATACATCTGAACTTTCCTTCGTTTCCTTTATCCACAAATTTCCCATGCAATTTTTCTTCATTCTTACAGGTCATCAGTATGACACGCATGTGGCAGTTACTAGTGAAAAAACTTTAACTAAAGTTGTGTCTGATTTGCCTTAAGAAGCACAGCTAGAAAGAAAAAAAGTTTTTTGTAATTAAGGTTCTAAACAAACATGTAGTTTCCGAAATCAATTATCTACTTATGTGCTTAAAGCTACAGATGTTCTTGAATTCTTCATTACAGTAGGACACAAAAGGAGTGTAAGCAGCAATAAGTTATAAACTGAATAAAGGTTAGTAAAAAGTTAACTGGGCAGCATTTCCATTACTACTGATAGGGTGAGCTGCGAGAAAAATGGCTATAAACTCTGGATAATTTCATCGGATGACAATCATGAATGAAAATGAAAACTCCATCTTCCTCTGTGTACTGCAGTATGTTTTTATTTCCAGAGTCACAGGCACTTTTTGGCAAAGAAAGAGCAACCCCCCCCCCCCCCCCCCCAAAAAAAAAAAAATATCTGTGCCACTTTACTTTGAAACACTTATTATTTCTATTTCTTCTTTTGTCTTTTCTCTCCTTGCTTTTGTGCTTGGAAGTGTATTTAAAAAAAATTTTTTTCTTTATTTTGTTTCTGATAAATTTGCAGACAACTTCATAATGTTTTACATTTCAAAAAGAGAGCCCTGCCTCTAGAAAAGTACTTCTGTGTCTGAATTAGGTATGTTTGTGAGCTATAGAGCTAGTACTAAAGTACTGACAGAGCAGAGATTAACAGGTGGTACCAGATTTTTTGAGAACATCACGAAAGAAAAAAGTCCTAAGGGTCACAAAGCTTATTGTTCAGTGTTGTCAAGAACACGATAGAGATCGTAAAGACCACAACAGCACCCAAAGCCAACTCAGTCTATTCACACGAAGGAGTACAGACTTCCCCCTACCCTCACCCCTCAGACTGGTCACAGCTCCACAGTTCCAAATGGTGACATGATGCCTCTGTAAAATGTTGCTTATTAGCTGTGATACCACATTATGCATTCTCTTGAATAAACTCATTCAAAGTATATTCCCATGCCAAACTGTTTGCAGTAATCTTAATTTCAGACATCATAAAAACAACTACTTCTACTGCTGAAACAGGGCTTTCACACACCTGGATGATCGGCCAAAATCCTCAGGAATGAGTTGCCTTCCATTCTTCCACCTGTCCCCGCTTAGCTTCTTTGGAACTACGCAGAACCTCTTGACAGACACCACAGAGTAAGATAACCCCCCAAAAAAAAAATATACTTACTTGGTTCCCAACCACAAGACCAAAACCCACCACAAGTCAGGTTGGGATACCCCGTGGAAGTCCTTGTGAAACCGTCAGTATGCACTGAATGAAGAGGGGTCATAAAAGACTCTTCTTTTATGAAAAGTAAAAGGGTTGTATAGGCAACTGCGAATTTTGCATATCTCAATTTTCAAGTACTAAACCATTTGAACATGATTTCAAGTCTGTACCTAAAATTATGTGGAAAACATTTCAGTGCATTAGTATTTGGATCAAGGCTGCAGGACCCTATTTGAGATAACCTTTTCTGGGTTCTTTAAACAGTTTTTAATATTTGTTTAAGCATGGCTATACAAACCATGCTGTTCATTTGTTCCTACTTAAAGACAACACCGGATACAACAAATGTTTGTTGAATTAGATTTCCACAATAAAACGTATGTTTTCCCCCCTTTCAAACCTCATATCCATGCAAATGACAAATGTTTGGTTTTATCTCTTGCAGTCTCAGAGACTAAGTTAGAGCTGCACTTTCTGGTGTGCTTGTAATTTCAGTCATTGCCCCATGATGCAACTTCAACATCCCTGTGTTTTTCCCCCATGGACATCACAGAAGCTCCTGATGCCAAATAATCACTTGCCTTTTGTTTTCCAGTTTATTATTTTCAAAATCATTTCAGGTGCAAAACACAGGCCTTTAAAAGTCTCCTACCATACATCCCTTTTCTGTCGGCTACTCCAATGACATTGCTGGTTTGAGAAGGCTTATAGAACTATAGGGCTTCAAAATAAAACACGTAATTTAGCTCTTTATTGTCCTATTTTATATCAAATGACTGATCTGAATGCTGGGAAGAACAAAGGCTTATGAATTGATGCATTTTAGGATGCTAAATACACCCACCCTATCTAAATAGTAGGAAAATCTGAAAAGATATTGAAAAGAACTTGAATTCACACATTCCATTACATTCATAAATGCTGTACAACACCAAGGCAATAAACTACAATACAAAATCAAAAATACAATTCCACACAACCCTAATTCAACTATAATTATAAATAAGTACTACAACAATAGCTGCAACTCATCCAATTAGGCCAATATTGGATTTTAATAATGAAACTGTAAAATTAGAAGCGCTATGTCATAATGGCTTTTGCTTTATCAGAGAGGACAAAATAAATCAGGTTTCATATCAACTATAAGTTTACACATGATACTTGGTGAATTGCTCGAGACATTGTACCACATTTGTTCCTTGCATCAACCAAGTAGTCTCTACCGTGGGAAGGAAATAAAATAAAAAAAGATAATATTAAAAAAACATACCAGCATCAGATAATAGTAGAAACCAAAAGCATTTCCACTAATTATTTGTAATTACTAATTGCAGGTGCTCCCCTCACACACATTTTAAGTATTAAATGAAAATGGAATCAAAAGGAATGCAAAGTAGCCAGAATTTGGTTCTTCCAACACAACAGACTCCTGAAACTAAGAAATAAAGTGATCTTATCTAGTGGCAGTAATACTACTACACTTGTCACAGATTGAGTATAAAGAATAAAATGAAAAAGAGAAAGCACTCTTTTCAGTAAGGCTGAGGGGTGAGATTCCAGTATCATATTGAGAGTTAAGCCAAAAGTATGAAGAGTATTTCAGAAAGGTAAAACTCCATATAAGTCTAGTTTGCCTGGCTTCCCAGCAGAGGGCATCTTCGACACATTAGAAATTTTCTTCTTACACAGCAACAGAATAGTTCAGAAGACACTAGTAAGGACCCTGAAGTTTTAAAGCAACTATAAGAGCTTCTTGTGGCTTTGCAGGTGCTCCTGGAATAGTATCTGAAATTATGCACAATACACAAAAAAAGTCTGAATCGGAGCTGGAAATGAGGTTGTGAAGTCCCCTTCTCTGGAGACTTTCAAGACCCATCGGGATGCAGTCCTGAGTAATGTGCTCTAGGCAATCCTACTTTAGCAGGGGAGTTGGACTAGATGATCTCTAGAGGTCCCTCCCAACTCTGAAATTTCATGATTCCATGGGTGTTTCCATCAAACAACTTAAACCTCATAACCTATATTAGCAATATTGTAAGAATAACTGAATGAAATTCAGTTAGACAGGAGTTGTCTGGCAGAGGGTGGAATAGCTCCTACAATATTTGGGGGTTGCTGCTGGGGAAACTGCTTCTGGCCATACTTCCCAAGTGTTGCAACCTCCTGCTAATGCAGCAGCTCCACAGCGCTGTGCGTGACCAAAGGAGATTTTGGTGGGCCTTTGCTCGTGTATCTGGAACAGGATCAAGCCACATTCCCCACTCAAACTTGTACCACCTTCCTGCAACTTTTTGTTGTCTCTCTCTTGTGTAAAGCTTTCAAGTCAGCTGTCTTGTTAACATCTTCAGTGCATTCAATGATACTGCTGAGCCTATAGCTCCAACTCTTTCCCACTTCTTTACAGTTCCTTTTGCTGATCATCATTCCTGGCCTCAAGACTTTCTTCCTCTTCTTTACCTTCCACCTCAACAAGAATCTTTTAAAACTTCCTCATACGCGCAACATGTTTCCTAAATCCAGCTCATTAAACCATTGTCTGTTCCTAATCAAATTTATTTCTCATGCGGTCTCATCAGAGAACAAGATTTCTATAATTCTGTATGTCAGCATAGGAACTGAATTTATATAAATGTATACACTGCCATTAGGTGGGCTTACCCTAGAAAAGGCATAAAAGGGAGCAAGGAATTTCTCAATCATCCAACATCCATGCATTTTTCAGAGTGATCCCCCTATCTTTGCAAAAATCATTTTGACACAATCCCGCAATTTCTACAATGCAGGCAGGTTCCCACACCATATAGCGTCACCCCAGTGGGACTGAGGAGGAAAGACACACAGCTCGTAGGATTAGCTTTCTCGATAAAGCTTTTAATGTATAATAAGGATATAAACATACAGTTACATGCTTTGGGGTGTATGTCAAGTGCAAGTTATGTTAGTGCAGTGTTAAGGATGCACCACAATTTCTGCTTTGTTTTGTATGTAGAAAACAGACAGTAACATATACATTTTAGGAGAAAAGTTATTTTTCCACCTAATTTTTAAGTCTGTTTTCTTGCAGAAGAAAGTTACAAAGGATCTAAATTTCTCCTGTATTTGGATCTATGTCGAGTAACCAGCAAGTCCTAATTTTAATTACTAAGAAGACATTACTAGCACAACGTGCCACCCTCAGCACCTCTGCCATCACAAAACCATTTGGCAATATGGAAGGATGGCACGCTAGATGGTGCTGTGGGACCTTCCAGGGAAAAGAACCTCCTTCTAAAACAGAAGTTGTTGTACTGTTAAATTAGCCATACAGTTGATTCCGTTTTGAAACGCATTAAAGAGTACTGAGTCACAACAAGAGAAACCAGAACCACAGAAACAGAAGGAATACACTAAGCAAACATTCTGCCTTTGACTGACACTGCTTTTTGGAATAGCCCCTCTGCCACTGGAATGGCTTCTCACCTCCCCTTCCCAAAACAAGAGAAAGCAGTTTTTATGCTCTACACCAGTCTTACTTTAACGGGTTCCCTACTTGTAAAAGAGAATTGAAACAGTGATACCTAAAGTCAGAGATCCAACAGAGCAAGGTCCCTACAAGCCTCTTCTGTCCTTCCTTGTGAGCTAGACCTAAGCACCCTGTAGCACCCAGTATTTTATTACATTGAATGTTTAAAAAAAATATTTTAACACAATTGGCTTTGAATTAACTAAACGTGAATTAACTTTTCCTGCTGTGATTATCAGTTGCATGAAAGAAAACAGAAGCATAAGGGAAAAATTACAGAAAAGAGGAAAAAAAGAGAGAAAAGCTATGACAAATACTACAGAAATGAGCAGCTATCAGCAGTTATCAAAATTGATTCTACTTATTTCTTTCTGTAGCTTTCCCTGTAACTGACAACTATTTAAGTTGAACAGTTTCTGTATAAACACGCCATCAATATATGAACCAAAGAACATTTCATTTTGTTAACATAAATGCTACGTTTAAATAAACTCGTATCTCCCCCATTTTTCTTCAAGCCAAGAACCTCAAACAGCACAACTATAGAACACTGTACAACCCCTCTTTGACATACAGAAGAAATAAAAACTTTATATAACGGGTAGGAGTGTTGTGCCAATAAAAACCTATAAGGATTAATTATGAATCAGTAGTAGTAAAACACTTTCTTAGGATTGCAAAGGTCTCTTGATGACCTACTATTCAGAAATACCACTTACATCACTAAAGCGCTGGCATAATTCTCACACTCACCCAAACCGTGGATTTTGCCTCTGGTATCCACAAAATGAGAAAGCATCCCCCCCAAATCAAACCAACAACATAGTTTGTCTATAAATATTGTTATAGATAAATGAGACAGCTTACATGGGTTTTGTCAGGAAAATGTCTCGTCAGCCAGGGTGCTAACTACACTCTGTAAGGTGAGAAAAGCCCTCCAAATCCCCTGGGGTACATGATGCTCGGGACCCTTCAGGATCATTTCTAAGTCTGCTGGACAGTTAAGCTATTAATAATTCGTTTGAAAGGGAGCTCACTCATACATTCTTTTTTTCCTTTAGTCTAAGTGCCCTGAATTGTTTTACTAAAATGTATCACAAAGCTCATTCAATCTGTTTCCACTATTATTCCCAGATACGATTTCCTCTCAGAATTGAATATTTCAAAGGCCAAACCCAACCAAAATGCACACACGCATGTGTGCGCGCGCACGCGTATACACAAACCCCCCCCAAAACCCAGCCCCCAATATGGTAATCTATATTGCTTGTGTTCTGTGCTGCCTGCCTGGCCCCAAGTCATCAATAATGAATAGAAATGTACAGCTACAGCAGTAGCCTGTGTCATGGGCTTGTCAGGGATTTTTGAAAAGGAACAAAAACACAGGTTTGCCATTTGATTGTGTCTTCTTTTGCAAACACACAACAGACAAAACAAAGGGGTATTTAAAACAGGGTAATATGATTAAACCGTTTCGTACTAATTGACAGTTTCTTCCACCGTACAGAATGGAAAATTATTTGCTTGTAATGCAACCAGTATTCTCCTAGGCCTGGGAATTCAACAATAATGTTGATTCTGAGCACAGGGAGGAGAGGTTGTTTCTATTTTAAGATAATGAATACATACTCAAGAGGAGCCAAATACCATGGTTTAAATAGAGGGAGGAATAAAATGGTTTTGTTTTCCTAGGAATCCAGCGAGTTCAATCTCAAATAAAATTGTTCTTGAAGAAGAAACTTAAAGCATGCAAATATATATACACATAGTCAATGAAAGCAGCAGCATTATTAAAAAATATGCAGATCCTACTAAATCAATTAGACAATGTTTAAAAAAAAAAAAAAAAAAGTGGTTCTTGTATCTATTCCTTCTTTTCAGTGTTCCCAAATACATTTCTACAGACATTAGGGCTGTAGTCTTAAAGGAGTGATTATCTCACATTTTAGAAACAGATCACACCAGCTGGTATACTACCAATCCACCCCCCGGGGAGGGTGGGTGGCAGACTACAAAATGTCTACAGGACACACACAAACTGAACTGATTGAAAACCCAGTTATAAACCCAAATCTTTCTTGCTTTCTACATCTGCATAAATTCCAGAATAAGTCCTGCATTAATAAAAATAATTAATAAAAACATCCGTAGTAACTTCTGTAGTAGATGAGTACATATTCTCCACTTTGGAAGATGTAACTGAAGATGCAGCCTTATCTTCAAAAAGCCTGGAACTAGATAATTTGTATAAAAAAAGAAACTATATAAGCACATACTTTCAACCAGGCATCAAAAGCAAGATATCTCATTTCAAATTATGTTGCCAGGAGATCTCTTCTAGAAGCCAGTAGCAAATAAAAGCACATGGTTTAAACAAAACTGAGGAAAATTTTCACAAAGCAGCAATCAATAATACAATTTAAACAGCCTACTCTGTGTTCTGACCTAACGTTATCTTGTGATAACTGTTTTTAATGGTGAGAATGGGATATTATAGTATTCATCTGAACTGCATAAATCGCTGAACCTTCATGAGTGTGAATAAGGAAAAAGGGCCATAAACCACCTTTCTGTGGCAGATAATAAAATAACTGCCTCAAAAATTACAAGTACACACCATAGCACGCTAAAGTTAAAAAAAAGCCCAAACCACAGAAATGTGATTCTGTTTAAATTAACTGATAATTAAGAACATTTACTTACAAAAGAAACTTTATTCTGTTTAGGGTTACCAAATTATTTTGTATCAGAAAAGTTGTTTCTCAATTCTAACTCCAAATATACTTCAGCTTGACTGGACTGATTATTATTCATTTCACTAATTCTATACATTCAGTAAAAACTGCTCCTTTTTCCTACTGACATGTTTTTTGTGGTTTTGCAAGTGCTCAGCTACCCCTCTTCTAGCTTATTGTCCAAACACAGGCTTGAGAGCATGAAACTTCTGCATTGTTTTGGATATTCCCGTGGAGTAGACAATTCACTTAATACACAATTTGATGTGCTCAATATGCACATTTGCAACAAGAAAATGCAAGGTTTTGTTCATATGTAGTAGAATGGGACGATACCCCTGTTCTTATCAATGCCATACGAGTCTCGGAATATCTTGTAATTTATTTTTTTAAACCATCTGCTTCAAAGATGTTCATTTTTTAAATGTTATTCGCTGGACAGGGTATGCAGGTCTCACATTCAAGACAAAAGAATGGTGCATGTGTTCAATTGCATGCTATCGCTCAAGTCACAGATGACCCATTGGGCCAAGGTCTTGCTTACAGCAGCCCGTCCCTCAGCACAGCATCCCACATCGCCCACTCCACCTGCTGAAGGAACTGACAACCGCTTTGAAGCACGCAGGAAACTGGTTGAATCTACAGTCCTGTCACATCAAAAGAGCTCTGTCTGCACTGATTTTTGAGCTGGCAGGTCCAAGGAAAATTCACCTCCCTGAAACTCACCTCCACGCTGCCTGGCTCACATCTGCCACCCGTCCTTGCAAGGGGACAGGAGTGCCACTCAGGAAGGCGCTCGGGCTGCCCAGCGTTGCCCACATCACCCGAGCACAGCGAGAGGCAGGGTACCAGCGTGAGGTTGAGCACGGCAACAAGCACCAAAGCCCACGTCCACTGCACTGTTTTGTGGAGCGTCCTCTGACAAAGATGGGATGTCACGGTCTACCTGAGAACGGTAACACCAACGCACTCCAGGAATAACGGAGCAGGTAAGTTGTAGTAAGGTAAAAACCCAGTCAGAGGCAGACTAAAGAACTGTTTAAAAAAAAAAAAAAGATAAAAAGGGGAAAGAAAGAAAAGGGTGGGGGCGGAACAAAACTTGGCTTTTTACTTCAATTTCCTGTACGGGTTATGCTGCTCAAACTCCCCGTCAGAAGGAGCCTGCTTTTCCCCTGTCTGATAGGAATACTGGTTTTGCATTTAAATCATCTGCCCTGAAATGTGGATCTTTGATTCAGTAACATAACGGAATATTTCCAGAGGGGGAAAATTGTTTCTGAAAACAAAACAGTCCTAGTCTAGCAGAGACTGCCTAGGCAGGGAAGGGAGCTGGCATATGAGACTGGAACCAAATGAACAGAAAATATTTCCCTCACAGCCCCCACCGAGAAAGGCTTTTTTTGATTTGAGCTCCCAAGAGCTCAAATGGCAAGACAGTATTAACTTGGAAGGTGTTTCTTACTTTACAGGCGGTAAAACAAGGGAACAACTAAAAGATGTTACCCAAGATTTCTACCTTCCCCTTTTCAGGGCAAGCGTCTTCTCTACTCTGTCCTCAGGGACATCCCAGCTCCCCAGGTAGCTCCTTTCTGGCTCCTCCTCAGGCTTTGCCCCAGCTCTTCCCAAAGAACCACTGCAAGGCTGGAAGTTCACAGCACGGGATTAGACCATTTGTGTACTTAAATCTCCAAAGGCCCCAGTCCTCTGTATCCAGAATAATTCTCATTCTACAAGTAGAATACATCCCTTTTAAAAGTGCAATCCCTTGTAATCACTCAGTTAAATGACATGCCACACATTCACAGAACCTCATTAGCTGAAGGGACAAAACATATCCCTGAGGCCCTTAGTTTTTACTGAGGATTTCTAGGATTTTCTAACCAACAGGAGATTTGCCTGTGTCTATTTTGTGTGTCTAACACTTTTCATAAAGTGTTTCACCTGGTGGGTGGCAGACAAGACTTCTCCACAGAAGTTGTAGAAAAAAGTAAATCACCTGCTATCTTTACCCTGAACATATGAATTGCTGAGAGTGCAGCAAGATTTAACCCATCCTAAGATTAACAACTGACCTGATTTTCAAAGTAATTCTCAGGTGCACAGTTTGCCTCATTGATCTAACAGAAATGAAGATATGCAACCTAATAATTAGTGTCACACAACATTGCAATCTACCAGCTGTAACCATTTCGAAAATTACAAAAAAACAAACCATCATCCAACCCAACTCAGTATTAGCTGTTAATAACTAATAGTTGCCCAATACAGGGTAGTTTTAATACCTATAACATGGAGGGGTTAAATAGCTTCATCTTGGTGTTAAATACAGGTTCTGCTCGCATTCTGCAGATGATACTTTACAAATGAGAAATACAACAGCTCCTGGCTGCCTAGGTATGAAAAGTATGTTTCATCAGAGAGGGGATCCTGACCCACCAGTTTACTCAGTTGCAGCTTATTATCAGCCTTTTTCATTCGAATTTCCACGTGAAAAAGACTCTATTTTTTTTTCCCCCCTGAAGTTTTGCTGCATGCTCACACACACGCAAGACAGTCAAAAAATAACTGCTTTGGTTATTTACAGTTACAGATAACTGTTTCTTTTATCTATAAAGCAATTACAGGCAATGCAAATGCACATAATGCAGGTTTGCATAACACCAGAGTGAGCAAATCAAGGCCCTATTATTAAAAGGCAACAAAGCCACCATCCTTCGCATTTCTGGCGCAGACACAAAGGACATCAGCCTAGCTCATACACAGAGCAGAAACAGCCATCCTGTAGGCTAAAAGTAACAATAACTTGGGATGGTTGTTTCCAATATTGGTGCTGCAAATGAGCTGCAAGCTAAAGACTTTAAAAGTTGGTGTTTTTTTAACTACACTGTTTTACTGAGAAGGTACATGAACTAACGAATTCCAGGATCAGTTTGCCTACTAGAGCTTTACACACACACAAATATATATATAAAAAACACGGCTAGGTTATTTTTTTATATATCTTATGTAAGAGTTTTTTTAAATGTAAATGCCATATTTAAATTAGCATTTCTGGTTTGCCTACAATCAAAAGCCTCTAACATCACAAATCATGACAAGGAGGTGGCCTAGCAACCTAGACAGACAGATACAGGAAGTTCAGTCAGTCAGTAACAAAAAGCTTTGGCTGTCTGGCTTCAGGGAGAAGAAAATTGCTTGGATGATCACTTCAGTACTCTAGCAGGTGATGCACTATTTTATTCTTTCTGATAGCTGCAGTTTAAAAGAACTCAAAACAGGGAAACGTACATGCAAAGGCTGAGCAAAGATGTGGACTGAAGCTTTATTTTGTTTGGCTTCAGATTCACACTTTTGATAGAGCCTAGGGAGCCAGCGAGAGAAGAAAGGAAACTGTCCCTGAGCGCCTGACAGTATCAGAAGTGAAAACAGCTGCTTAAGTTGCAAGCTACCTGTAGAGCAGGTCCAGGAGCAAGGGGGTCTGCTGGGGGGGCTCAGCCTTTGCAGCGTTAGCAGGTGTCACTGCAGTGTACTTGCCAGCAAAATAAAAACATATTTATCAAGTCATGGTCACAATTAAATTTCTTATCAGGATTCACCACGATACAAGAAAACATGCCATGAATTCTACTCGCTGGCAACTTTGTGGTGAATTATAGACCCAAGCCTGAAGGTGCTGAGCATTTACAGCTCCTCCCAGAGAAAGAAGACATTCTGCACCTTGCAGAAAGGTTTGTTTTAAAAAAAAGAGGTGGTGTCAGAGATGAAAATTGTTTCTCCATCCTTCTTCACTCTAATTTATCTAGGCGGTTACAGTGCTAAACTCTATGCTATTGAGAAGCTTTAAATTCTTCTGTCAATACGATTGGCTTTTCTTTACCCAGTCTTCTCAAGGCTCTTTCCTTTCTGTTCCTCTCCCTTCTTTCTTCTTTTTTTCCCCCTCCTCAAAATCTTTTCCAAAAAGATTAAAAGTATAATTCTCCAAAGAACTGACTTCCAAGCATACCTAACATTTAAGCCTATACCCAGCAGGACACTGAGGCTCTCTGCATTTTTTTTTTTTTGTCATAGATACGTTCTTTGAAGAACTCTCACTTAATGATGAGACCAAGCAACACCTTCTAACTTTATTACTAGTATAAACATTGAAAAAAACATTAGCTTGTCTTCAGTCCCTCACAACTACTGACTACTCGCTCACACCCTGAGCTGAAATGACAATTGGCAAATAAATCTGATTTGGTCATTTATCCAGCAAGCACAGAGCATAAAGATGAGCATTTCCAGATTTGATAAGTAACTGCTATATTAAATATCGTACGTGTACATTTCTCAGAAGTTGATGGCCCATCCGTAGAATACTTATTACTAGCAGCAATAACCATTCTGGATAAGTGACTATACTCTTCCAAGGGTAATAGCATCTGCTTACATAAAGGGATATTTTTGGCACATTCTCAAGGTCTTCTTTCTTCTGCCCTGCTGTCAGAACTCTAATCAGGTATGCACGGCACCTACAGCGCTCCTGCACACTCCAGGTAATTAGCCTTTCCACTAATCAGAGAGCATCTCTCATCGCTGCAAATGTACAGTAGGCTGCTTGTTCCTTAACCCTCGGGTTTCCTTTGCTCATTTCTTAAAGAATTGACTGAACACTGGTTACCTTGAACTACTCTTTCAATGCACACCGTTTAGAGCTTTCCAAATAAAATCATTTCTGAGCATTTTGCTGGGAGCTGAATTTAAAGACATGAATTATCGATGTTTCAGCTAAAATGCATTCCTGATCTTTCCCTTTCCTTCTAATAGTTAAGAAAATAAAAGCTCATAATGTGTTTCCTTGTGACCATCTCCACACGCCTCTCTGCTTGAAAAATTGATCACCTTAGATAAAAACTAATCTACACCTGTGATTTATTAAGACAAGAAAGTTGTGTTTAAAGGGAAAAAGGCAGCAGTAAGTGTCTATGCTCTGACAAATGGCAAAAAATACAGCTGATTTAACAAATGAGTGCTCAATCAATGATGCACTGAGGCACATGACAAAGGGAAGTCAAAACCCATTACATTCAAGAACCTCCTTTATATTCCACTTCAGTGCACTGACCCTGTTGCTCAATGCTAAAGACTTTACAAGGTTTTCGGAAACATTTAGAAGAGCTTTTGTTTTGGCATTCACTCAGCTGCACCTCACAATTAACACTGCCAGACTCCTTTCTAATCAATTATTCATTAAGATTACTAGCATATCTTTTGAGCGCCTTAACTTCACATCAGAAGTGTGCGAGGGATGACACATGCATGTGTACTTTACAGAATAAAAGGCAGACTCTAAGCAGGTTTTAACGCTAAATGAGAACAAGGCTAAAAGAAGCGAAATCAACACTTTTAGTCAAAGTTGAGCTTCAGGCGAGCTGCAGGCAGTGCACAGCATGAGAGAATTTGGCTCCAGAAAGTGCCCATGTGTTGACAGCTGAATAAGAGTTTGAAGGCTTAATGGTAAAAAATGTTCCGTCAATGATAATGTTACGCATTACTTACTCAGTTAACCACTCATCTTCTGCAGCCCTGACAGCTAATGACGCACACCCCGTTCGATGGAAGTTTTACCATTTGCTATACAAACATGTTTATTGTGGTTACCATGGCTATTTTTTTTTCCCAGTCAAACAAAAAGAGGGAAATAATTTTCAGCAAATAAGTATGAAACACAACTGTGCTGAGCAATTAAGAACGCAAAGAAATCTGAAAAAATGCTCAAACTATAGAAAAAATACAAATTAATTTGAGCCTATTTCTACAAATCTAATAACATATGTGCAAGATAAATGATTATCAATTTATACTATGGTAAAACCTACTCTATTAAACACAGCGTGTTGGCGGAAAAGATATTTGACCCCTTAACGTTAAGACATATAACAAACATATAGGTTAGGAGGGCTTTGTATTTAAACTCCATCAGAAATCTAACTTGGGCACTGAAGTTTGACAGCGTAAATGCTTCTCCCCTCACTATACAGAAGACCCCAGTTATCATAGAATCATTTAGGTTGGAAAAGACCTTTAAGATCATCAAATCCAACTATAAAGTGGAAGTTACGGAGTTTTCAGTCCTAGTTTGTATCCACCTGGTTTTACCTGTGTCAGAACAAACAGCCAACTAGGACACTAGGCAAGATGAGCCTTGCTGGTGGAACACAGTCAGGGCATGCAGCAGCACCACTCATTCTGCAAGACATAGGTGCAGAGTTGGCTAAGGGGGTTTTTGTGTTCGGCTGCATCCCGGGTAGCATTACGCAGTGTACATGCACGCATAGATCTTCAGACAAATATGGCCTAATTGCCTAGCATTTGTGCATTTTCTAAACATCACAGCATGAGCAAAGTCTAAAGCAAAAAATAAAAGAAGAGAAAGAATAAAATTACCAAAGACGATCAAAGAGTAGAGCTGTAACTGTTCAAGTGCCTACAGTGCTACCAGAGTAGAACTGAGTTTCCTGAATCTGAAGTTGTATTTGATAAAATCTCATCATCTCTCCAAGTGTGAGCAAGTCTGTAGCTGCCAAATAACATGTCAGTAAAATGACAGAGGTGCCTAATGTTCCTCTACTCTGCCTACCCACAGATGCTGCCATCTTGACTGAGAAGAGCACCTCTGTGTTTACTTTCTACACATAGTGATGGGCACTTGTCTCATCAGGTCATCTACCAAAGGATGGGTATCGTGTTCTGGTACCTGTTTTTACATTACAGAAACAATTAAAAAAATAATTCATCAGCAGTTGGAAGCAAGAGCCAGGGAATGCCCTTGAACACCTGCCACAGATCCAAGCACTTCAAAATGAAGTGAAATGATACTCATCATGACCATACCTAGCCCTTAGATTATCAAGATCAAGTGTCTTAGATGCATAACTCCCACTGACTGGATTTTTTGAAGCTACTTAGTTCACTAAGGACAGGCAGAGGTGCCTAGAAAAATTTTAAAAAAAAAAAAAAGGGAGAGAGAGAGAGAGAATAAGGGGCTTAGTGTGAAACTCCCATTGAAATAAAATTAGGTACTTTGAAAAGTTTTACCTACCGTGACTTCGCAGAGCATACAGAAAGCTACTAATGCATACTTAAAGTGACAACTGTATTCCTGAACTAATATTCATTATCTCACATGCTGCAAATATCTGCAAAAAGTCTCAGTGTAACAAGAAGTGTACTTGAAATCTTGACAGCAAAGGAACTTACTGTTTTCAGACCAGCATTACTGTCCCCAAGCCAACAACGATGAGATTTAAATTGTCCTTGGAAGAACCAACACTTTACAGAATTACTTAACTGTTCAATTTGTTTTGAACATACTTCAGAAATAGCGGTAAACAATTAAAAGACAAATCCAGCCTTGAATTACTATTTGGGGCTCTCATTGGAGTCAGTAGGCACAATTCATATATAGCTATGGGCAAACAAATGAAAATGTATGTTTCACTGTTGTGACGCTCCAGCTTTACACCACTGAAAATACACTGATTCCAATGGATTTAGAACAGCATTGAATTGGAATCATGGAGTTCTGAAATTAGCCCTGTCACTAACTATATCAGTCCACCAAAAGTTATGAATTCACCATGGTTCCCATGATCGGGATCGTACACAGCACCAGTTTTTAAGATGTCTCTTGTTCCTGTTAAACTTCAGTGATCTCATAGAATTTGGCTACTCAAAATAATTGTTTCAAGCAGAAATAAAATATTACAATATTTCCCAGCAAACAGACTGGTATTCCAATCGAAGTACAGTCTAAATCCCGAGAGGATTTCCTTTACTATCCTGATTTGTTCAAATCTTTCATAGGTGGCACTTAACAGTGGTATTACACTTGCACAAGTTATCTCTGCTTTTCAAAGAGAAAATAATCATTTAGATTTATATCTAAATTTCACATTCCTTCATGAATCTTCACATCAATACATGACAGACTATATAGTATTATGATCATATATATCATATATATATGTCATATG